>BQNB010009326.1:34245-87134 GCA_026074375.1 Tanacetum coccineum | reverse complement strand
ACGATATTCGGCCACATGGTAATACTATTGGTTGGACGCATGTAGTATGGTTTACTCATTGTATCCCGCGACATGCTTTCCATTTATGGTTGGTTATTCAAAAGAAGTTAAAGACACAAGATCGACTAAGACAATGGGATGTTAGTCCTACGACTGAATTAAACTTGTCTCGATGCCCATTATGTGATTTAGTTCCCGATTCTCACGACCATTTATTTTTTCATTGCCCGTTCTCATCTGAGGTATGGTCTAAAGTTAAGGTTAAGGATAATATGCATAATATTTCATGCTCGATGGATGATATTGTTAATTGGATATCTCCTTTCGCTAAAAAGAAATTTGGCATGGATATTGTTGCGAAACTTGTGTTGGTGGCATCCACGTATTTTATTTAGCAAGAACGAAACTCAAGATTATTCAAGAAAAAGAAAAGATCGCAAGCACAAGTGGAGGACCTCATTTTAGCTAGTATTCGATTGAAACTTCTTACTTTCTCATTCAAAACATCGAGTAGAATGGAAGCATTGCTTACAACATGGAATATGCCTAAGTCTCTACTTATTAGTGGCACGTAATATATTCTAGGCCTAGTTATTTTATTTTATTGTTTTATTTACTTTGGCTAGGCTTAGTGTGATTTTAAGATTGAAATGCCAATCTTTTTTGTTTTGGTTGGAAGCGCTAGTGGTGCGTATATTTGTATAAGTTAATATGGTTCTTTTATCATATTACCTGAACTTTATTGTCTTTGAGTAATATATTTTACCAGGGTAAAAACCTTTGCCAAAAAAAATTTACCCAATCCTTTACAAACGACCATGACAACTTCTAAACTCATATTAGACATTTATAAACATCATTTCTATTTATAAAAATCAATAGGCACATCAAATTTTTTTTAATCTATTGCAAGTAAAAGATTTCCTCTGATCTAGTCAAAATCCATGATTTTATGTATATATTTGTAACTAGTTTGTATGTATGAACCATCATATCACCATTACAAGTCTTATAATCATTTTTACAAGCTACTTTATTTTATAGTTCATAACAAAGAAAATAAGTAAAAGTACGATTTTTAAGCCATAATAGGCACTTTTCAGGTACAAGATAGGCATAAACCGTCTTGTACCCATGTCTTATCTCTAAAAACTTCAAGAAAATGACAAGATGAAGTGTGAGCTGAGATAAATTGGTAGCTTCTATAGGGTGTTTTGGTAACAAATGAGCCAAGAACTTGTTATAGGAGAACAAGACTTAACTCTTTATGTATAAAACTTGAATAAAATTAAGTTTTTGATGGTGGTGGAGTGGTGGTGTTGTGGTGGCCATATTTTTACAAGAGACCAGGAGAGAAATTTGATTTTCTAGAGACAAAGAGGAGAGGAGTGTGTGTGAAAGATTGTGTAAGAATTGATAAAGAGGTTTGGTTGGAGTGGGTATGAGAAAGACAAAAAGAGAGTGTGTAAGAATGTGTGAAGAAAGGAAATGATCTCATTAGGCAAAAAGGAGGTGAGCATGTGATGAGGAGGGAGGGATCCAGTTTTGGAGGGTTTCTAGGAGGGGGAGTATATATATATATTATATAATATATATAATATATTATATATATATATATAATATATATATATATATAACATATATTTTATATAATATATATATATATATATATAATAATATATTATATATACATATATATATAACATATAACATACATACCATACATACATACATACATACATACATACATACATAAAAAAAGACATTTGACCATTTTATGCCACATCATAACGCCATGTTATCTTGGATGCCATGTCATTACTATTTTTATTTTTTTTTGGTAAAATTTGTTTTTTTCATCAATTTTTTTTGCATAATAAAATTCATTTTATAAAAAATGTGTCTAAAGCTAGATTCGAACCTGAAATGTTTGCCACAATTAAAAGGCATGCTTTACCAATGTGCGACATGCCGATTTTGGTTATTCATTGCAAAACAAAAATAATAAACATACCAACACCACATACTAAATTCTTGCACATAACAGATGTAAAACCCCGTATTTAAGATCACTACTATTTTCAGTCTCATAATTATTTTATAAATCTTGAAGAGTTTACTTTTATATTTTAGATAATTTTTATTACAATCGTCGATTTTAAAACTTTCGCGAATCTTACAATTTAAGTTTATCCGTTTTATCGATCGACAAATCAATAAAAGTCATATTTAGCCATGAGAGCTTATTTTATTTTATTTTTATTATTTTTCATCTTTTATTCGTGTTTGGCCGAAACCGCGTTGATTTTTATAACAAATAACGAGTTAAATAGGTTATTGGGCCCAGAAATAAAGTGATACAAAAATTTACCAAACAAAAAGCTCAACCGAGCCCACCCATATGGGAGGGCCGGTTCTATGCTTCAAACAAACGCCCCTTTTCTTTTTTTTATATTTTTGTATAATTTTTTTATGGAAGGTTATTGGTGCTTATCAATTCCCTATATAAACACTTTAAATCACTTTATCCCTTTATAAAACACACACACCCAACGATTAAAAAAAGAGAGACAATCGGTTTTCCCTCTTCTCCCCTCGTCTGTTCGAGCAAAACAACCCCAAAAACATCAAAAACCCTTAATCTTGATTCTCAAATCCCTTCCATTCAATCCTAAACTACTAAAAACTAAACCCTAATCATCCTGACATTAACCATTACCCTTCTTTTCTCCAAAAATTAACATGCAAGTATTTTCTTAAATCTTGATTTCTAGGATTTTTATTAATCTTGATGGTGTAGAAGGCATAAAGGTTTGATTTTAATAGTTATTGGAAGATTTTAGGTTAAAGAAAGTAAGGTTTTGAGTTGATTTGTTCTTGTGGGTTCGGCTAAACAAGAAAAAGAAAGGAAGAAAATATTTTAATCACTTTATTGGTCTCTATTGTGGTTGTAAGTGATTTTTAAAACCCTTTTATGTTAATTTAATTTTTGTTGAGTGCATGTGTTTGATTTTGATTTTTATGAGCATGCATGTTCTTATTATGTTTGATCTTGTATTGATCATGTACATGAGGTTTGATGGTTATGAAGTATGTTTATAAGATATGTATTGGCATTGCATTTGGTTAATTGGTGATTTAGATGAGTTTTGATGGGGCTTCTAGGTAGTTTTAGGGACTGTTTTCAAATCAGTAGCAAAACGTGGCTATTTCTAAACATTTTTGTCCAGGAGCCTATCATTAAATTACATGGTTGGATAAATATATTTCTAAGGTTCATGTGGTTAATTGGATGGTTTATCAACTCCTCCGGATGAGGGAGTTATGGCCAAATTACTAAAACTAGTCAAAATCTGAGTCTCAGACTTCTTAGGGTAAAAGGTATAAACCTTTGTACTATAACTTATAAATATGCATAAATTTAGGTGATAGGTAAATATTTAATTTAAACATGAGCGGTGGTTTTAGCCCTTACGGATAAACGGTTTGGGAAATACGTCAAAATTGGTGTTTGGTAGGAAAACTCAGGACTGTTGCAGACCAGCAGTATAAAAGGGTTAATTGCAGCAAAATTTTGGCCTGAGAATGTCTGGATTATTTGATGGGGTTGTAGAAATAAGTTCAAGGTACATGTGTTAAATTGAATAAGGCGATATCTCCTCCAGGTTAGTGAGATATGGCCATTTTATGGAAACTAGTAGATTCTGGAATGCCGTTTGGAAAATAGGTTAAACTTTGGATCTTTGCAATAAAGTGTTGGGTTTTAAAACATGGATCAGTAGTATACATCTTAGGATAACATCTCCAAGTGGATTCACTTCAGTAGATATCACGGTTTAGGATTTATGGCCGTTCCTGTAAGAGTGTTTCAGTTTTGTAAACATCTCCAAGTGGTACTAAACTGTTAATTCCCATTGATTGGTAACTAAATAGATAATAAGGCCTAACATTGTGGAAACTAGACTCAAAGGTCTTTCCAGAGGCGAAATCCTCGTATTCATAGCCTTTACGGATTAGGAGATATAGATCCATTAATTTGGGTTAAATCTAGAATCTGGATTTTTACGCCTTTTCTTGAAAGATAAAAAGTATAGAAACACATTATTAATACACGAGTTATTAAGCAAAACTTAGTAGGTGTTTAATTAGATATAAACTCAGGTTATATACCAATTGAAGGATGAAATTACTTTAGGTAAGTCGTAATGCAATGCCGTGCATATCTTGAAGACATATCTCATGATCACGTGATTATTTTTACGTATTGGCTTCTTTTATTATACTAAGATGCGTCACGCCTTTTAGGTGGTGCTTGGGCGTACTTTTCTCTCATCCAAAGATTCAACTACTTCTGATCTCTTTGCTCTAGCGGTGAGTTCATAGCCCCATCTTTTCTCTTTTAATGGTTTTCATAACTATTTTCGGGGTGAGAATACATGCTCGTTTTACTAATAAGCTTATTGATTTCTACTACATGAGCGTTACATAAATGTTTTTTTTACAAAAGCTTTTACTTGCCTACCACATGATTTCTAATACATGGTTGTTTACTACTGAATTTATTAAAGCTTGATTTGCTTACTACATGATTTGAGACCATTGATTATCTGTTTACAAAACCGTGAGTTTCGAACATATTACTTGTTTTAAATGGGACACAAGTGCTTGAAGGGTATGCCTGGCCCGCTTATGAAACCATCTGCATGAGTCGCTATTGCCAAAGTCCCTAATTTCATGAACCGTTATTTGCCTATAATGGGTGAGCGCTAGTACAAATAAATATATCTATTGGGTTTGACAGCCCTATCCGGAGGTATGTATCCGAATGAGAGCACCCAGTCAATGGACAATTTGTATTTAGAATCATAGGTATGAGGCAATAATACCTATTTCAGGGGCAACTTTATTTACATACAAGATATGCGTTAACGTCAAGGTTTGGTGTCATGAGCTCAATGCGATAAAGATGAATTGATACATTGTATTCGTTGCAATGTCCCCTATTGAACTATACTTGTGTTCTAAATTGCTTTTACTCTTTATTACAAACTCTATGGATTTAATGAACATTACTCGATTTATTAAATCACTACTTGGATTTCGGAAATAATACTTTGAAACGTTGTAACGCTACTTTTCTTACACAAATATTACTTGAATTATTTCAATACTGTTTTTACTTAAACCTATGAATTCACCAACATTATTGTTGACGTTTTTGCATGTATTTTCTCAGGTTATTATATTGCTAGCTGAGCATTGGGAGCATTCGAGTCGCGCGGATATCAAAACTTTAAAGACTTGATTTTTCTTCACATTCGACAACCATTTATTATTAAAATATACAAAGGAGTCATGTTTAAACTCTTGTAACTTTTGTTAAAAATAAATTATTAGGACCTGAATTTACTCTGATTTATTTAAATCGAATGTGACATTTTATTAAACGTCTCTTTTGAGGTCGTTTTCTGTAACTTGTGTGTATGAACTATGAAGTAGCACCCCAAGTGGTATTCCGCTGCGTTGTTGTGATTTTGGGGGTGTTACAGATTGGTATCAGAGCACTGGTTATAGAGAACTAGGTCGTTTTCAAAACCTAAACTATAACCGTTTTTCGAAAAATTTTAAGAGTCTTTCACCATTGTCCGATATCCGCGCGCGCTTGCTCCCAGGTAACTTATATGCTCTCTTTTGCATCCCTATTGCTATTACATTAATAATTAGTATATAATACTTGGTTATGATTTCACCCTCCTACGTCTATCTTATGACGTCATACTATTTGCCTTATATCGGTCGGTTATATATTGACCACTCCGACTATCGCGTACTTCCTGCTTTCTTATTTTCTCCCTCGAACGTCAATACTAGTATTATATAAGGATACTCGTACATATATGAGCTACTTTCTTCTCAAATTCTTACGCTTATCTTCGGGATCACCGCCATCTATATATATAAGAGTAATTCATATAAGTGTTGACTATTTACGGTTACTTTCGTCTATTTTTGGAACTTTCAAGTAAAGTTAGTATGATATCGAATAAATATTTAGCTTGAGGTCTGTGGCCATAGTACTTTGTTGGGCAAGTCAACATACAAGGTGTATGTGGGGCTTTGGATGGAGCCGTAACTCCTCCGGATGAGTTAGTTACGCCCAAATTAGAGAAACTAGTCTAAATGGGTGACCAACAGATAGTTGGTGTTTTAATAGGGAAAATTTGGCTTAAATCCTACTGGTTATTTACATGAATCAATAGGTTAATATCTCAGGTCTTAGTAGCGAGTTGGATGGAATGCCAACTTGTTAGCCGTGTATTTATTAAAGTGATGGTCATTAAATATTCCCGAGCCTTGTATAAGTAAATCGTAGTTTTCGGGAAACATATTTGATTTTCATTGTATATCACAACTTATGGGCTTGCTCCATTGGTTGAGGTGCTTGTTTGTGAATTAGCAAGAACAAAGTTCAATTTTGCAAATGGACATAATTTAAAAAAAACCGAAATTTCTATATTAATGATGACATGGCATTGTGATGACATGAATTTATGAGATGTCATGTGGAATTATAATGTGTCATGCCTCCTCTTATATATATATATATATATATATATATATATATAAACACACCAAATATATTGACAATATAAACAATAAATACGAGAAAGAATAAAGCAATAGTAAAGAGATAGAACGATCAACCCACAAGACGAGCATTTATAGTGGTTCAGCTACGAAGCTCTTCTTCATCCTACTCCACTCCTCGAGTATCCAACTCGAGAGTTCACTATGTCAACAAGCTTCAGGCGGAGAAAACCGTATACATCGCTTACACCAATTTCCGACACTAAGCTAGATGTCGAGTTTTAATCTTATCTAGAATCAATCTACCTATATAATAATGTATTTTATGGACTAAATGCTAACCGAACCTTACACAACTATTCTGAGCAAACACACTAGCCGGATCTACACAAGTACACAAGATCAAGGATAAATAGATCGGATATACAAGAAGATCGTAACCAATGTTACGTAAAGACTCACTAAAGTATAACACTTCGTATCATAATGATAATGTGTTTTCTTCTCTTGCACTTGAGGAAATAAGTTTGAATCACTTGTTAAACAAGATTAAACAAGTTAAAGATCAAGGACAATATATTATAATAAAAAGGATATTTAAATAGAAAAATGTGTCATAAGATCGTGGGAAATGGTGTGGAAACAGCCCATTATTTATAGGCAAGCTGGGGAGCGTCTAAAACCTGGCCGGTCCTAGACATATTGGGGACCTGCATACCTATAAGGGGCCCGTCCGACGTAGGATGCTCCTTTTCTTGTCTTTTAGTGAGGAAGTGTTTTTCTGGTTTAGGTGGTATTTTTTAGGGGGATCACCAGATTTCAAATATATATTTTTAATAAAACATTTCTTTTAATTACAAAAATATTTTGTCTAATTTATTTTTGTAAAAAGGTTTTGTCACATTTATAAAAATGTAAGGTTTAAGACAAAAACTTATTTCCTTGATCATTATCTATACTACATATAAAGCAAATTAGTATATATCTCTTCATTAAATGTAAAAAATTAAGTAACACAAGTATTGATCCACATTGTACAATCTTTAATGCAAACAATAAAAAAGTTGAAATTCAATAATACAAACATTCATGCAATATGTACAATTAACCAATGCACAAACACATACTTATACATTCAATGCTATTTTTAAAACATCAATTATTAATTAATGTAATTTTTAAAACAGCCCTAAGATGAAAAGTACATGTTATTATACACATTGTATAAACTAATAAAACACACAAAGCTTTATATTATTTATTTGATAATACATTAGGTTTTGAAAGCCGGACAGAACCAACAGGTTCAACCGGGAACATGAGTGGTCACCGGTTCGACTAGAAAATAAAATCCGTCTGAAATGAACCGAAGGGAACCGATTTGAACCTATAAAAATAGGCAGACCGAGCATGATCGGGATCATTTTCCTTTTATTTTTCCCCAGGTTAAATCCAGGGTACCCGCCACTGTATACGCGCGGGTACCTGGCTTTGTACTAAGTTTAATACTTATTTGTACATACCTAAAGTGATTTACGTCGAAATGGAAATTTACGACTAATAACTTGTATACATTTATTTTTAATGTACAACGTTTTTACATTTTGTCATTATCAAAACGTAGAGAGGTCGAAAATATAATAACGTTTTTAGTCAATTCTTTTGTTATTAACAAGATAGTTATGTTTTCTTTTAATTGGTTGAATAATCACGCTTCCAAGGTTAATGTTTCTTGGAATGCTTGGTTGATGTGTCCTTCGTAATTGTTTGTTTTTTAGCTTTTAACTTCTTACTTGCCCTTTTAATTGAAATCCTGATGTTCAATAAAAAAGTGCTTACATATAACAAAGATAAAAAGTTAAAGGAAGATAAAATAAGTATATATCATATTCGGGTATAAAGTTTACATTTTATATATATTTATTAAAAAAGAGTACATAAGCATTTTAAAGAGCTAATTCTGTATCATTGTTGGGTTTTAGAAACTATTGAACAAATTCAAATTCGAGTACGGTTCATATATTTGATTTTCTTCATGATCCAACCATTCCAAGCTCATTTCTAATCATATCTAAGGTGATTATGAGTGTGGATTTAAGAGATTTCAAGGTTTATCAATAATTAAAAGTTAGGGTTTCAAGTATTAATTGGGGGTTTTCAAGATCTTGGTGGGTTTATGTAGATCTTGTGTTTTTATTTGTTCTTCATCAACTAGTAAGCTTATTTCTTGAACCCACTCTTTATTTCATTGATTTCTTTGATTCTTGGTCAAGATCTATATATTCTATTATGTTTGTGCAAGTCTTTTAAAAATAAACAAGATGACACATGAACTAATTATATGTTTATGGTTCTTTGATTTACATATTGTTTTGATTATGAGTATGAGTAGCCATGTGTGTTGCAACAAATATGGTGATGAGATTAGAGTAGTTTTAATGATGGTTTTGATGTTGAATTAGTAGTCAATGGAGATTAGGTTAGTATAAGCACTATTGTGAAGTTTGGATGGATTTATGGAGGCGTTTGCGAAATATAAGGTTGTTGATCCGATATTGTTTTGAGGTTTTGGGAGACTTAAAAATATTTTCATTAGTCAAGAAAGTAGTTTTCAGATAGCTCGTTTTGTATAGAGAGTTTTTCATATATCGAACACTAAAATCGGACTTAAAACGACCGAGTTACGCTCAAATGAAATTTGAAACATTTTTTGGCAAAACAATTTTAATACGATCAGATCAGGATCGAAAATAACCATTTTGACCTCTTTCGAGTCCGTTTCGGCAAAAGTGTAAAACACAAACATGGCCTAAAATGACGTTTCCCTTCCAAAGTCACGAAAGTTGTGTTAAAATGCCTTATGAGTGAGATAGACCTAGTTTTCGTCAAGTTATTTTCGGACATATAATTTTATATATGAAAATATTTTCAAGCGGGGTTAGGTCCGTTTAGGTTTTGAAAGCCTTAGAAAATATTAATGTAGTGATTTGATCTTATTACGAAGGGTTAGGAGTTTTCTAAGAAAAGAAAAAAGCGATTACCGTTGAACGGTTACTAAACCTAGTAAGTTATAAATGAAAAAGCGAAAATAGAAATAAATATGCTATTAGTTTTTTTGTGTAGTGCGTTTATGGAATTATAGACTTGACAAATATAGGGAACGGTATTAACATCCCAAACTTAGAACTTTCCAAAAATAGAAAGTTTCCTAAAATAGTAACTTTCCGAAAATGGCAACTTTTCGTAAGAATGGCGTAACGTTTATATAAACCTAATGAGTTCGTAAAGACATGTTTTTGTTAAATAAAATAAAGCACAAACCATATGGATGTCCTAGTCTTTTATAAAAGTTTTTATGTAACGTTTTCCGAGATATTATATCTCGATTAAAAGCGTCGTCTTATAATTAGTCCGGTTAGAGTCGTTCGGTTACTTTGTTCTCGTTTTTGATTTACTATCTCATCGTTTGCTTAAGGTGAGTTCATAGCCCCACATTTCCATTGTTTTATATATGTTTTATAACTTTGGGGTAAAGCAGGTCTCCATTACAATCCCGTTACAGAATTGATTTCAAAATCGGTTTATATTTTCAGTTATAAACTCGTATACATCGATTGATATCTCACTTTTTAGCCGAGTAATTATTAAAGTATGGTCATTAATATTTCCCGAGCCTTGTATAAGTACAAATAGTAGTTTACGGGAATTTAAGTTATATCTATTGGCCTAGTTGTCGGGCTCATGCGCCCATCTAGTATTATCAGCAACCGGCCCCAACACAAAAGCCGCACGAAGAATACTCCACTCAATTGTAAGTCTATTCTATAGCTCATTCTCCGCAATTGAAAGCTCGAGTGTTGCTCTCTCTTTTTTCTCGATTTCATGAACTCAGTGATTCATCTTTTCTTTCATTACTATTCATCACCTCTAAATCATAATTATTCTTATTATTTGTGTTTAGAGCTCGATGAAATGATCATCGACTATCACAAGTGTGCTAGTCAAACTCAAGCAAGGTTCATGGGGTCTTTGTGTTTGGAGCAGATTGTGTAAATTTTTTCTCTAAGTTAATCAATTCTGCAACGTTGGCGGGTTATATTTGTCGGGAGGGAAGCGCGAGTGTGTGAGTGTGCTGGAGCGTTTCGTCGCTAGAGTTGTCGATGCTTAGGTCTCAGTTCCCTTGGCTACAAACGTCTCTTGTGTTTATTGTTGTTGCCGGAACAACACAAAAGTCGAAACACAAGAGCAAAGAATCGAAGCACGTAACTTGTTTGTCCGGAACAGTGCCTTGTGTCTCAACCGTACAGTTTTGCTTAGATCGAGATAGCCGAACGAGTTAGCTTAGTCGTGAGAACCGAACGATGTATTATTCTGGTTGGACCTGAATGACGCGTATCGCAAATCTCATTTCAAACGTACCGAACTAGATTCTCTCCTTCCAAGCGCCAGATCGATGTCGAATATCGACATTAGTCTGAACCCGAACTGCAGAGGATCGCGATCTAGTTAGAATCTCTCTAATCAACAGAACCATACAGACCGAACATACGAAGCGACCAGGAACAACAGAGGACCGAAGAATACGAAGTACCAACGTCAGCGAAGTACCAACTACCGCGAAAGGAGACCGATCTAGCGAAGGACGCGAACCTACGAAGAACGAAGTCGTAGGCGACAGGAACCGAACTAGCGCAGAAGGACTGAACTACGCAAGGTACGATCTAGTCAATTTTTGGGTATCTAACACCGATGTTGCTTACTCGTGTATGTATTATCACACCCGCGAAAAGTTTATTGTCTTTCTATTCAACTGTTTTATTCATAGATACTTCGAGTAATATCACGTGAATTATTTCACACACAACAACAACATATCACTTTACAAACACTCATAAGCGAGATACCTTCTATTATCTTATCTAAATCCACCTTTTTGCATGTAGATCTCAACAAGACATTTAATGCAGCATCAGCCGATTCGAGAAACCGCCCTACCTATGCATATTTATGTCATTATACGATGTGTTCCTCGAAGGAATATCGCGCTTCTATCGTAACAGCTAAAAATAATAACACTGGTAACAAGTCTACTCACACTCCATTCTCGAAGGGTACGTATCATCAACGAATGTATCTGCAGAACTAGGTGTACAGCAAAAAAATCAAGGATCTCGCGTGAAGTACCTGTCCTCTAGTCACGATGCATTGACCCCACGGAATCAACTCACAGAAGCCGAATTAAACAATGGAATAGTCCGTATGATCAAAAAATATTCAAAAACCATTTCATCACGGTCCAAATCATCTTCACTGAAGACATCTATGCCTGCTATGTGATTGTTGTGAACTCGCTCAGGAAATCGGGTTACGGGTGAACAATGATGAAAGTTTCCGATATTGGAATTCAAGAAAAGAAGGCTAAGTGTTAATGAATGGGAAGGTTTACTTCCACTGATGGGGAATCGATTTATATCTTACTATCACCGTTCTCCAAAATTATGAAGATTTTAAGAGAAACACACACTTTCCTGAAAAGATTGCTAGTAATACTCAAGTTCCTAACAACTTACAACCAGAATGGAGTCGACATTTTACTATTGTTCATCAAATCAAAGGACTTGCAATCGACAGATTACACTCATTGTATGATTTAATGAATACAATCAAATGGAGTTGATGATCAAAGAGCTGAATGACTTACAAAAACACATGATCCTCCGCGTAGCGAATCATGGCAAATAATTCCAACAATTCCTTTCAACTATCAATATGTGTTTTATCACCAAGATCAAAATCCATCCATTCAACCAAACGATCATGCAACAACCAATCCAAATCCAAAGACATACAGATCCCACAACCGCAATGAAAATGGCCAATTCGTCTAATGGCTAAGGAGTTCAACTAAACTACTCAAAACACCAACCAAAAACAACCAGAAGTATTTCATTAACAACCCTCGAATCGATGCAGATTGCTCAACCGGTATGAATATGGTCAAGACACGACAGATGCGGATGTTGGAGCCATGGTGAAAATCAGTGTTTAGACAGTATGTTGTGCAGAAAATGGTATCAAAACGGTTATATTAGAAGTACAAATGTCGCGACTCAGGTTGTATCAAGATGCAGTTTTCAGAATGTGGTAATCAGAATGGGCAAATTGTTTGTTGCCATGAATTACTAATCTAATCCAAATGGGAATGGAAATGTTGTGCAGCACTGCAGAGGGATAAATATGCGACTGGGAATAATGGAATCAGATATGTGTTACAGACTGCAAGAGGATTGGGTCATCTGCTAAGGAACTTTATCAGTCAGACCAAGGAAAGGGATGCTGCTTATCTTCAACACAGTTTGTTGATTGCTCAAAAGGAAATAAGCAAGGAATCTCAACTCCAAGCTGAAGAGTTTTGATTTGATGGCTGCTGCAGCAGATCTTGATGAGATTGAGGAAGTCAATGCAAACGTGCATTTTGATGCTAATTTGCAGCAAGCATCGACATCGGGTACTCAGATTGACAAAGCTCCCGTCTATGACTCAGACGGATCAGCTGAGGTAACACAACTTATGACAACTGCTATGAAATGAGATATTTAATATGTTTACTCAAGAGGAAGCAGTAACTGCACTACTGAACCCATATCCTGAACCAACACCAAGTACAACAGAATGATAGAATGTTACTTACTTCTGAAAATCTCTAGTGTGGAAACAAGAGGGGGGAACAGTAGATCACATTCTTTTACACTGTTGAAGGAAACATCTGCTTACTTTGAATCATTATATAATAATTTGTGCTCTTGAAGTTGAAAAGTCAACGTCGGTCTAAGATCGCAAAATGAAAGAACTAAATCTTGATTTGACCACTGAGCTTGCTTAGATATAAAAATCAAGAAAAGGTGTTTTTTTGAAATTAGTCAAGAAAAATATGAAAACATTGAAGATGTTATCAAAAGTCGGTTATCAGAACAATGCTTACTAAAAAGATAAATGCTCTTCATTTAAGTTCCCGATAAACAAATAACGACTTTGTAATTGAGAACATTTCAAATTAAGTAAACAGCTTAGCCAACGGAAAAATCAGCAACTGTTTTCATCTCTTCTTGAAGAAAAGACAAAGTTGAATCTGATTTCAAAATACGCGAAGACCGAACTTCTTGATAAACAAATACAACTTGAGAATAAGATAAAGGAATTAGATAATATTTTGGTAAAAACGGGTCAATCGATTCTAACGAGTGCACATGCTTTCATTCCACCAAAGCCAACTCGTTTTAACCACAAACACCGAACATAAAATGGCTTTGGGTTATCAAAATCCTTTTTATCTCAAGCAAGCTCAGCGAAAACAACAGAGTTTGTATAATGGCAAAGTGTTACTTGAAAAGCATGATCCTCCTGTTGTGCATGATTCGGAAGAGACACTGCAGCTTGCTCAAGAGAGTCGCCAAAAAATGAAACAATTGAACAAAGAAATAAAACCGGCAAACTATACAAAGATTAATCTTCTTTCGGGGATTTTTGTTTCTCAAACGGCCAAGTCACAAGAAGAGGTGTACTTTGTAAATACTTCCAAAATGGCCACTGTTTCAAAATCGATTTCAATACCAAATGAAGAATTTTTGGATGACACTACTCTAAGTGTTGCACGAAAATTTCTAAATGAGGTAAAAAGCACCATTGTGACTCTTCAACGTGTTGTCAAACATAGAATGACTTTAGATACACACAATTGGTCGTCCATTGCTCATCAGGAGATTCACAAAATTTTAAAAGAAGAAATTTTTCCTATCATCAACCAAGTGGATACTAGACTTCAAAATTTTGAAATACAATTTTTGAAAGAAGCAGCCAAATTTGTTCGAGACTTTAAATCTCTTGCAAAAGAAGCTGATGAATCTCTTGCTAAGCACAAGACATTGGAATTGGAAATTGAGCGTCTCTTGAGAGCAGTTGTCAGTCAAGACATTATGTCTATTGTGCAAACAACAAAGTTTGTACAATGGCAAAGTGTTACTTGAAAAGCATGATCCTCCTGTTGTGCATGATTCGGAAGTGTATCATTAAAAAGGAGAATGAATATGCTAAACTTTGGAATGATTGGTACAAAAAGTGTGAAGAATGCAAATATGACAAAATTTCGTACGATAAAGCTTACAATGACATGCAACAAAAGATCGAACGGTTGCAAGCTCAGTTGGGAGATCTCAAGGGTAAAAGTACGGATACTCCATGTGTATCAAATACCCTTGATCCTTTGTCTCAGAAACTTGAAAATGAGAATGTCGAATTAGAGTTTCAGGTTCGGAATTATGAAAAGGAAATTGCTCACCTTAAGACCACATACAAAAACCTGTTTGACTCTATTTCTGTGACACGTGCTCAAACTAAATCAATAATTGACTCTTTGCAACACAAATTACATGATACGATCTATGAAAATGCTAAGCTTAGAGCCCAGTTATTTGATAAAGTTTCTGACCAAGTGGACACAACCAAAGGCACGAGCATGAATACTAAGTTTGCAAATCAAAAGGTTGATAAGACAAATGATTTGTCAAATCCAGTCACTTCAAACTCGGTTCCTACACCACAAGAATCAAAAAATGTGATTGCCCCAGGAATGTTTAGGATTAATCCTTTCAAGCCTTTTAGGGAAGAAAAGTATGTCCCTAACAAAGTTAGAGCAAGCGTTAGGACAACTCCAATCACCGTTTCACAACCTCATGTCGTCACTAAGAAAGATGTTAATTCTGACTCAAATGGTTTATCTTCTACAGGAGTAGACAACACTGCTAAGACCAGAAGGCCACAGCCTAGGAGCAATACAAAGAATGATAGGGTCCACTCTGCGTCTAAGAGTAGTTGCAACAAGAATAAAGAAGTTGAAGTAGAAGAACACCATAGGAATTTACTGCTTTCTAAAAATAAGAAACATATGTCATCTGAATGTAAACACGTTAAGCTTGATATTCGGAATGATAAATCTGAAGTTGTTTGTGCTATGTGTAAGCAATGTTTAATCACTGCTAATCATGATGTATGTATGCTTAATTATGTGAATGACATGAACTCTCGTGGCAAGAAACAAAAGGCAAATGTTTCAAACACTGAAAATCAAAAGAAACAAAAGCCAAAGGTTAAAAAGCCTAAGAAAGTAGGGTCCAACGAAAGACTTGCTTCACCTAAGCCTAGTAAACCTAGATTTTGCCTTAGGTGGTCACCAACTGGAAGATTTTTTGACATTAAAGGAAAAATAATCGCATCCAGTGAATCTGAGAGTCAATCTGACTGCTCTAATGGTGATAATGCTTGTACTTCTAACCCTTCGGAACCTACAATCAAACGGTTTCCAAATTCCACTTCTTTTCTTGGCAGGTTATCCAAATTTGTTTATGGTGCGTCGACTCAGGTTGCTCCAAGCATATGACCGGGAACCTAAAGCTTCTCATCAATTTCGTCTGGAAGTTTTTGGGAACCGTTCGCTTTGGAAATGATCATGTTGCTGCAATTTTGGGTTTCGGTGATCTTCAATGGGGAAATATTTTGATCACCAGGGTTTATTTCGTTGAGGGCTTGGGGCACAATCTGTTCTCAGTTGGGCAGTTTTGTGATTCAGATTTAGAGGTTGCTTTCAGAAGGAACACTTGTTTTGTCAGAACTCTAAAGGTGTTGATTTGTTAAAAGAAACCGTTCAACAAAACCTGTTACACCCATCATCTCCATGAAATGGCTCAGATCCCCAATTTCCTCATGGGCTCGAGCAACTTCTACCAAGTCAAGGTGATGGCATAAACGTTATTTAACCCCCTCAATTTTGACACCATCAATGTCCTTGCCAAAAAGACCTTGTCTCCGGTCCTTTTTCCAAAATTCAAATATCAAAAGAGCATCTTTGTCCCTACCTGTAGCAGGGAAAAAGCTAAAGGGCGTCTCACCCACGGCCAAAACCTGTCCCAATACTAAAGCAGAGGTTACACCTCCTTCATATGGAATTTCGTGTGGTCAAAGAGAATGCTAGCATAATGGAAAACCGATATATTTTGTGAATTGTGGACTATTGACTCTCGTTACACTTGGGTACATTTTCTCAGATCAAAAGATGAAGCACCAGAAGTGATTAAAACCTTCCTGAAGCGAATTACTGTCCTTCTTCAGTCACCTGTCATCATCATAAGAACCGATAACGGCACATAATTCAAAAATCAAATCCTTAAAGAATACTTTGATAGTGTTGGCAATCCTCTCACCAGCGTCTTTTTGTCCGAAACACCTCAACACAATGGGAGTAGTATAACGAAAAATAACGACGTTAGTTGAGGCAGCAAGAAACAATGTTGATTTCTCTCGTGCACCGATCTACTTATGGGCTAAGCGATCAACTAGCTGCCACACTCAAAACCTCTCCATCATTCACCGTCGATTTAACAAAACACCATACGAGCTCATTAACGGCAGAACAAACCAGAAATCTCCCTTTCCAGCATGTATTACGGGGCTCTCGTTTATCCCAAAGAATGATCTGAGAGATTGGGAAAGCATGTAAAACAAAAGGTGATATTTGCTTTATTCATTGGTTATTCTGCTGAAGTCTGTGCTTACAAGTATACAACCGAAAGGACAAAGAAAAAACATGGAGAACAATGAATGTGTCATTCTGATTGAGCTTTAGCTATGCCCTTTGAACAAAGCAGTTCAAAACCCGGGCTTCAAAGCAAGACTTCTGGACAAATCAGTTTCAGGACATCGATCTACTTATGCTCCGTCAAACAATAACAACTCAAAAACCCAACTGAAGGTGATCTGGAATTACTTACAAGTCTATAATGATGATTTTAATTTGTGGTCAAACCGTCATCTGCGCCAAGACTGCTCTGCTTGCTCAAGCACCTCTCAAGTTCTCAGACGCCAACGGAAACTAACAACAACACTAAAGCAAGACACAACACCGACACCAATAATTGCATCCTCTCAAGCTACAGATCTTTCAAATACTTCACAGGATGTTGACGAGCTTGAAATACAAGAACATGTTCAGCATCAAACTGAAAATTTTAATCTTGCATTTTTCATTGCAAAACGAATGGAGTTTGTCACTAAACAAGCTAGGTTGATACTACCGTATGGTATGTTATTGACTCGCTTGTTTAAATATGTTATGGGTGAAAGTCCTGAGTTGTTAAACGAGTCTTATGCCATGTACGATCGTGTCATGTATCCTCTTACCGCTCAACAAGAGCGAAAGACTCGAAAGGATTATGGCACAAAAAGAGGTCGTCACTCCACTTTCTCTTCCTCCGCCTTCGGTCAACCATCCTCCTCTCATCTCAACGATGATGATGATGATGGAAATGACGAAGGGACCTTATGGGTAACCACTCCTTCCCCCCACTCGTTTTGTTAATTCATTAACAAATGTGGTTCCTCGAGTCTTTGAAAACCCACCAAGTATTGACCCTGACATGGAACCCTTTTACACCCGCCAAACCAAAATTATCAACCGTCAAGTTCAGTTGCGAGATGAGTATCGTGGTGGATTAAGGTCAATCGGGAAGGGCATCAAGAATTTGTTGAAAGGAAAGAAGAAGAATTGAGCAATTTGGATAATTGCTATAAGACAATATACTTATATTTACTACTTTATTATGCTTGTTGGTACTTACTATTACTATTTATGCTTAGGTACTTGAACTTATGCTACTTAGTAGCCTTTTAGAAGTTAATTTGGGCAACGTAACTTGCCTTGGATGATCGTTCTATTTTATCATCCTAAAACTTGCTTGCATGCTTTTTAATACACTATGCTTATTATTGTTTGTATGGTATTATGCATGCTAAATGATCTCTTAGTCAATATGCCTAAATTTGCTTCTCTAATAGAACTTAGGATAGCTAGCCTTGTGAATTTGATTACTTGGAAGTATTAGATGATTCGTGATGAAATAGGATTGAATGCAAAAGGGAAAATCTAGGAAACTTTTTCTGTACAGGATTTACAAAAATCAGGACAAACTAGAAAATTTTCATTTCTCCAGAAAACGGCCTCCATAAATATGGGGTGGCCCCTAAATATATCTAGGACCGCCACCCATTTATGGGACCCATCAGGATTGTGATATTTTTACTGTGTCTCTCCTGATTTTCTATGTAGTTAACTATCCATTCTATAATTCTTCTACTTTCAGTGCATTTTGCTAAACACTTTTTGGAATCAAATAATCACCTTCCCATGCCTTACTTCTTTAATCCACTACCTCTAAAATAAATAGTCTCCATCCTCACAATCTTCATAATCTTCACAATCATCTTCTTCACTTTTCTTCTACTTCCATGGCTTCCACCCAAGCATCCTCCTCTAACCCTTCTAAGAAAATCAAACTAACCATCATTCCACCTAGACAACTCTTTGTGGACATATCTAGTGATGAAGATGACACTACCACACCTTCTCCTATAACAAAATCCTCCTCTCCATCTCCACCAAATGCACCATTAAAAAATCTCCATAACCAAGATACTCATCTACCTTTAGCACTACTTTCATCTTTTGAGTCAAACATCAATCCTCACCCTCACTACCTCTAATGACAACCTTTCATCAACCATCAATCCCTTTCTTGATAATATCATGAATGCACCTCCAAGACCTTCAAACCCAATTCCACTCCAAAGTCATCCTTCCTTAGATATCACTCTATCATTGTCACCAATCACTCCTCTTGATCACATTCTTGATACTTCCTCACCACCTTCACCACAACCACCACCTCAACCAACTCTCGTGGGTCACCCTATTTACTTTAACTACCATGGCTATCATGGATCAACCTGTCTTTGTCGTTTTCACAACCGAAACCTTATCTTTTCTCTTAGGGATGAGATGCATTTAATGTTTGCTCACTTTGAGTATCTTTTTACCTCCGTTATTGCCTCACCTTCTCCACCTCATCCTTAAACATTTTCAAACCCTCCAAGTAATGTTTTAACCAACCTTTTGC
Source organism: Tanacetum coccineum (assembly GCA_026074375.1). Taxonomy (NCBI): domain Eukaryota; kingdom Viridiplantae; phylum Streptophyta; class Magnoliopsida; order Asterales; family Asteraceae; genus Tanacetum; species Tanacetum coccineum. Next base: position 67,545 of record BQNB010009326.1, on the reverse strand, counting down.
TCAAAGCCATAAACTAGGACTTAAGAATGCATCTAGGAAATTATGAAGCATCATTATTATTTAGGTTAGTAGTGTTTAATTTAGTATATATATGTATTGGATGAAATTCATTATTATCATGTTAAGTTTAATTTTGTATGAGTAGTTTTGTTATGCGGTTGAACTTTATTAAGTTGAATGATTGGTATCTTATTTTCTGGGAATGTGTATGCATTATGGCATATATGGCCTATTTCTTTTATTCTCTACATAGCAATACTATAATAATTGTATATAATATATATATATATATATATATATATATATATATATATATATATAATTGTTGTAATCATTACTACTCGTTAGAAATGTTTTCTTGCACTTGTATTTCTAACTTGGTTTTGTAGCACAATATCGTTAGATTGAATCTTTGGTGCCCAACCAAGGGGGGAGAGTAACAGTCAATGAGTGAGTATTGGATCGTTAATATTATTTCTCTTTACATCTCGACGATTAACCTTTTTGGATTCAACAAAAAAGGGGAGAAATAGATTAAAACTCATTAATAACTTGAAAATTTTATTTTTATTCAAAATGAGTTTATATTTTGTCATCATCAAAAAAGGGGAGAGTGTTAATACAAATAATGCTTAAAATGTTATTTATATTTTTTGACTCCTCTACGTTTTGAAGATAACAAAATGTAAAAACATTCTACGATAAAAATAAATGTTTACATGTTATTAATCATAAACTTGCATTTCGACATAAATCACTTAAGGTATGGATAAACAAATCATTAAACTTAATTAGTGATCAAAAAAATAATTTCTCTTCTTAATCCATCACGTTTCTACAAAACTATATTTTTACATAATTACACAAAATAGTTTTGTTATATAAAAATAATGTTTTATTTAAACATAAATTTTGAAATTCAAATTTTCCCCAAAACTGATATATACTCACAAGGTAAACCTTTCTCACTAAAGGACAAAAATCAGATCCCAGTTGTCAGTCTAGGGGCAGCCCTCTAAGTGGTAGACGGCCTAAGATATATCTCTGGGACCGTAAGGACTCCGCCACCAACTGACTGTTGCGGGAATTTTCTGGGTTAAATTTTCTACACTATTTCTCAGCAGGAAAAACAGACATCTTTGCAAGATTTGTTTTTTCAGTTTTCTATCTATCTCTATAACCTTCTTTCTCTCCCTTAAATATCTTAATCACTAATATAGTTTAATCTTGTTTCAAGTGATCAAATCCCATCTATCTTTTTCCTTCTTCTATCAAGGGCAAGAGAAGAACACTCGTATTCGCCAAAAAATAAAGTGTTATAGATTAGTGATTTCTCCTCTCTTCTTCTAAGATCCAAAACTCTATTTTGATTATCTTGTGTGATTGTGTAAGTTGGATAGTGTGTAAATCCGATAATATAGATCTTGTGATTGTGTGGTACTTGTGAAGTGGTAGATTGGTTCCTAGCTATGATTAGACAAACGACCAAACTATTAACATTTAGCTTAGTGTCAAAAAACAACGTAAGCGATGTGTAAACGGTTTTCTTCGCCTAAAGGGAGCTTGTTGACATAGTGAATTCTCGAGTCGGATACTCGGGGGAGTGGAGTAGGGTAAAGAAGAACTTCATTGCTGAACCACTATAAATCTTGGTGTTTTGGTTTGATCGTTCTTTCCCTTATCTCTTTATATTATTTGTGTATAATTATAACAAATTAGATAGTTTATATTTATTGGTTTATTTGTTGCATTGAATGAACATATACTCGAATTAAACAATTTCTAGAAGTTAAAAATTAAACAACGCCAATTTAACTTTATAAACTATTTCAAACATCCCCACTTCTAGTTTCCACATAATTGATGAAATGGACGCGTTTTGGGGATGAGGGATTCCTGTTTTGTTCCTACATGGATGCTCGGGATAAATATTTTAGGGAGAGTAATTTTGATGGGCTCTTGATTCCCTTGCTTTGAAGCTCTTCCTTCTTGTGATGTTCAATGATGCGACATTCATGTGAGCCATGGAGTTTTCTGCAGCGTCATGAGTAGGCGTGTTATTAAACTTTTCGGAAACGGCTTTCCATAGAATATTAATTTTATTGATCACTTATATCTGTTGTGCCGAGTTGAGCACAGGATAGATAGTCGTCTTCTTTCTGTCGAGAGTCAAATTCATTCAGAGTTCTCTCGAGCTTCGTTTGGTAACTAGAGGAGTAGGTGGAGACCGACCCCTTTTGTGGACTTGTGAAAGTTTGAGCTCATACCCAGTCAAAGTTTGGCTTATCCTTCTAAGCATTAGTGGCTTCGCTGAAGCTTCTTGGTCCCTAGTTTGTAGTGAACTGCTTACCTCCTACTTTGTTGTTACACGATGATGCGTAATTAACAAAAGCTTGCTCGGGATTTTCCATGCAATATTAAGTGTCGTGGAGACCACTACAGATCTCACATGAAGAAGTGATTTTGTTCACTTGAACAGATTGCTTAGGAGCAAGATGAGCTTCCATCAAGCGTTGGACTTGATTTTCGAGCTCGACGAGACGACGGTCGGATGTATTCGGGGAATCTTGAGGCAAAGATATTGCCTTAACCGATTTAGCAAAGTCCTTTAGGTCATTCCAACTCTCGTTATCGTAGAGGGCTAGGTTCTCTAATAGTGCCCATGAATTTTTGGCATTTTTGTCACTAAGTTTACCACCGGCCGATTGATCGATGGTTCGTCTTGTGGCGGGATTGACATGGTCATAAAAGAATTGGACTTAGAGCCAAAGGTCGATGCCATGATGAGGGACTTTTTAGAGTAAGTCCTTGAAACGAGTCCATGCTTCAGAAAGAGACTCTCCTTGATGTTGTTGGAACATCAGGATGTCATTACGGAGTTTTGCAGTCCTTCCTGGTGGAAAGAATTGAGCAAGGAAACAAGTAGTAAGATCCTCCCATGTGGAGATGGATCCTGCTGGAAGACGTTCAAGCCAATTGCTAGCTTGATCGCGAAGGGAAAATTGAAATAAACGTAGGCACGTCCTTTCCCTATTTGCAACATCAAGGTCAAGTGAGTTTACAAGTTTTATAAAATCCTTAAGATGTTGATTTGGATCCTCGAACCGAAGTCCGTGGAAAGAGCATCCGTTTTGCAACAACCGGATGGTGTTGGATCCCAGATGCACCACATTATTTCCTATGGGGAGCTCAATGGTATTTCGATAGCCCTCATGGCTAGGTTTGGAGTAATCTCCAAGAGTACGGATAGGATTTTCATTTTCCATGGAGGTCAATAAAAAAGAGTTACGAACAAATAACACGAAAAAAAGAAGAAAGCTAATATACTGAAAATAATATTTTCACTTGATAGGAATCAAGCAAGTAGACCTAAGTTAAACAATGATCGAAACCTAACTATTCCTACAGCAACGGCGCTAAAAACTTGATGCGGTTGTCATTAGACTTCAACAAGAAGTTTTACAACTCCCTAGACAGAGCACCTAACCGTTATAGTGTAGTAAGGCAAGACTCAGGGGTTGTTATCGTTCTTTAGGAGAATAGGGTGGGAAGGCTCAAACAGAATCTAATAGAGGTCAGGGTTTGAGGGTCCTGACGCCATCGCTTGTAAGATGTGACGACGTCGCTAGGAATTGCAACGCCGTCTCCAGGCACTATGCAAAATTCTTCAAGAGACTTCGGTGTAGAGTCGTAGTCTTGTCCGTTTTTTCTCTAATTGAGCCCAGTCATGTGTATTTCCTCCAAAAGCCATCCAAATTCTAAAACACAAAAACAAACATTTAAGTATATAATTTGGACATTTATATGCATGATTTAGGTGGTTATTGACCCCCTAAAAGCATATAAAAATGGTATCCTAATCATGGAAAAACAAAGGAAGACAGCCGGTGGAACAATAACGGGAAAGGGAAAGTAATCAATATGGTAAGGGAAATAGGCGACAACCAGAAGTGCAAGTCATGGCGTAGACAAGATAAGAATTATATGAACACCCCTATCACTTTCCCTTTGGTTCCAGCCAATGACGCATCTGATGATCCTCTAATAATAGAGGCCGAGTGGAAGGTTATCTGGTGAGAAGGGTATTCTCTAATCAAGGTGCGACAGTCCAAGTCATGTTCGAACATTGTTTCGACAATCTACCGCCACCTATCAAGGCCCGCCTAACTCTAACCCAAACAGAGTTGGTAGGTTTATCGGGAGAACAATTAATCCCAATAGGAAAGGTGAAACTAGAGGTGACATTCAGAAGTGAGGGTCTTTTTCGAAAGACGATGATGAAATTCACGGTGGTAAGAGCGTCGTCTCCCTATAACGTCATACTGGGGCGTACGGGGATGAGAGAGCTTAAAGCCATCTCGTCTACCATCCATGCCATGATAAAATTCCCAACTCCAAGGGGAATCGTTACTTTGGTTGCCCGGACAACACCCGTGTATGAATGCCGATGGTCAGAAAAAAAGAAAATAGAACAGGAGGAAAAAAGAGAAGAGGCAGAACCGAAGGAGCAGAGCCAGAGGAGTAGGGAGAATCAGAGGAAGAGAAGGTGCTCGTCCATCCTGCTTTCCCAGAGCAGAAGATCACAATCGGCACATAATTCTTCAAAGAATGCTGCTTGCAGCTGATAGATCTACTGAAAAACAATATGGATGTATTTGCATGGCAACCTTAGAATGTGACCGGGGTCCCTAAGAAGATCATCAAACACTCTCTAAATGTTAACGTCTCTGTACCATCGATGGCACAAAAACAAAGAGTTTTAGGTATCGAGAAGAGGCAAGCAGTGATGAAAGAAGTAGAAGAATAGGTTAAGACCGACATTATAAGGCCGGTGAGATATCCTACGTGGATCTCTAACCCAGTGTTAGTGAAAAAGGTGGATGACACATGGAGGATGTGCATTGATTTCAAAAACCTTAATTCGGCATGTCCTAAGGATTACTATCCACTGCCGAAGATTGACTTAAAGATTGAGGCAGTGATGGGTTTCCCTTTCAAGTACTTTTTGGATGCATACAAGAGATACCACCAGATATAAATGTTCGAGGAAGACGAAGAGAAAACAACTTTCTATACCGACCAAGGAACCTATTGTTACACTAAGATGCCATTTGGACTAAAGAACGCTGGGGACACGTACCAAAGGTTGGTGGATTCGGCCTTTTGAACACAATTGGGTCAAAACTTAGAAGCATACGTTTGATGTTTGTTTCGGGTCTTGTAAAACTTCAACAAGACGATTTTACAGCTCCTAGGAGTTAGTGTACCTAATCATTGCAGTGTAGTATAGACAAGACTCGGGGGTTGTTATCGTTCTCTAGGGGAATAGGTTGGGAAGGCTCGATCATGATCTAATAGAGGTCTACGGGGTTAAGAGAAGATTTTTTTGTATTATTATGTTTTTATGAAAGCAGGTAAATATCATGGTTTAAGAGGTTGGGTTGTTTAACTAATTAAAATTAAATATAATCTAAACTACCGGTGATACTTTATGAATAAAAAGATGTATTTACGTAATCTTGTACTACTCTTAGATTGTTTCTCCTATTGCTGTTGCATTTTGTCACACTTGGATGATCTGTGTAAAGTATTTCCTAAGTCTATGAAACGAATTACATGAACCGTCGTTCTATTTAATATTCATTAAGGCAATTGACAAGTAAGTGTAGTATGAAGATATTACAAGGCCCCAAGAGTATATTAAATTCAAATTGAAATACCTATGATTGGTCAATCAAATTGGGGGTAGGTACTATGAACGACTGTTAGTAGATGGTATCCCTTTCTACATTACTCGGTTTCCTAGACGTCTATGCTAATTTTAATATCTTATGTTAGTTTCTAAAGCCTAATGCGCCACATCCATCACAAGAAGCAAATTTAAAGGATCAACAATTCTAAGTTTCATACAATCCATAAGTAAATACAGGAGGGGTTTAAGCCTAGCATGTTATAAAGAAAGCAAGAACATAAATCAATCAAACAACACATAGACATATTGAATGATTAAAGATAAACAATCTTACTTGATTAAAACATGGATTAAGGTCAGTTACAATAAGGTTTTGAGGCCCTAAGAACGGCTAAAAGCTGCTAGAATAACTAGGGTTTGTCTCCCAAAAGTTATACAAAGTTACACACTTAAAACCCTAAAATCAGTTTTGTATTTATAAGAAAAGCGACACGACGACGTCGCTTTGAAGCCATGATGCCGTCGCCACGTCGATGATTATAGATCCTCTTTAAAGCGGCTACGTTCTGACGCCGTCACTTTGCAAATCACGATGGCGTCGCTTTATACTTGCGACGCCCGATCACGCTCTATATGGTGGTTCTTTTCAAGGAGAAATTTTTTTTTTTTTTTTTTAAAAAAAAAAAACTTGGATGTGTAGAGCCGTTTAAATTAGTCTTGTCCGTTTCTTCTCCAAATGAGCCCTAGTTACGTGTATTTCCTTCAAATGCCACCCAAGTGCTAAAAACATGAAAACAAACAATTAAGCACATAATCTGGGCATATTTGCATGATTTAGGGGGTTAAATGACCCCGAAATAATGTATAAAATGAGACCTCATCAAATACCCCTACACTTAGGATTTGCTTGTCCTCAAGCAAATAGGCTTTTCTACCTAGACAATAGCAATATCGGGGGCATTTAACCTACTCTTTAAAAGCAGTTTACAACACAACCTTCTAGACCGCGTAATTAAAAGCACAGAAAGTGTATACTAGCACCTCACATAAGTGTTTGGATTCTCTCTTTCTCTTGGGTGTATAATAAATTATAACAACTATGGGGAAAAGGAAAATTAACACTCACTACCTGTCTAGCATATAAATTACCATAGGCTTGGTAAAGGATCAAACCTCCACCGCTAGGCGCAAGTATTAGTCATTACTATCAAAGAGGTCTTTTAAAGGGTTGTGGGGTGTAGGTGTAAGATAACATTAATGGAAATGGAAATGGATGAGATACATTTAGGGAGTGACTTTTGGGTGAATTTAGGGTGAAAGGGTTAGCTAATTATTTATACGAATACACTCTGGTTTGGTTGCTAAGCCAAAGACTTGGACAAGATATACAAACTCTACAAAACTCTACACCAATCTCTTTCTTTTTCTTTTCTTGACTCTATGATAAACATAAACATAAGCAAATGGCAGCCCATACATTTTTTTCACTTTATATATATATATATATATATATATATGGAAAACTAAAAGGGGGGTTGAATAGTTTACCGCTTTTTAATTTAATGTTTATGTTTGTTTATAAAAACTTAGATTCGACTTTTTGTGAATTTAATACTTGCATAAAATGAATAATATAAATAAGTAAGAACAAATAAAGAAATAAGAGATAAGAGTTAGAAAGATCAAACACAACACAAGAATTTATAGTGGTTCGGGTTACGAAGCACCTCAATCACCCTACTCCACTCTCGACGCACCTAACTCGAGAGTTTTCTTAACTATGGTCAACAAACCTCCCTTATGGCGGCAGAAGAAAGAAAACTGTACACAACTTTAGTTTATCAATTCCAACACTAGCTAGATGTGAGTCGATAATCTTAGATAGAACCAATCTATCATAACACGACTTCACTACTTGTTCACGACTTCACAACACAACTTCACAAATCTACACAAACTACCACAACTTCTCATGCCTTAGTATTCTGTACCACACATATCTTCACCAAGTCACTACTATAAACCACACCTAAATAAACCACTACTAGAAGATCACAAGAGATCCAACTATACTTAAAACACATACTAAGATCTATCAACTACCAAGCTTTACAAGATTTACAAATGATTTACAAGTTATGATATGGATGCAATAAGATTTGCAACAACACACAAATGTGTAATACTTCTTCACTTGATGGTAGGAAGTATTCTTCTCTTGCACTTGAGGATTTGAGTTTGAATCACTTGGAAACAAAGCTTTATGATTAAATGATCAAGGGATTTTAATGAGATGTGTGGGTTGTTTTTGATCAGAAAGAATGAGTGCAAAAGGTGAGAAAATAGTGGGGAATAGTCTAGTATTTATAAGACATTCTGAAGGAGCGTCTACCTATGGGCTGTCCCCTTAAATAGGTAGGCGGTCCCTTAAAGATAAGGGGGCCGCATGTGTATTTAAGGGGCCGCCTCTCGACTGGCGCGCTCCCCAGTTGTCCTTTTGTGTAGGGGAATTTTCTGGAACTTTCTAGCCGTTTTAGGTCGAAAATTTAAATTTCAAATTGTTGATTTTGAATAAGGACATTTCTTTTTAATTATAGCAAAAAATGTTTTGTAATGTGTAATTAAAAATGTTTACAGCATTTTCTAAAAGTTGTGAGGTTGAATAAAAAAATTTCCTTTGATCATAAATGCATTAAGCATTTATTTATTCATCCTTTAAGTGATATAATTTTCGATATGAAATTTTCTAAATAATTACTTGTTTACGTTTAATTTTACATTGAAAGTTTTATATTTTGTGATTATCAAAAGTTAAAGATGTGAAAATATTTAATAATGTTTTAAGGCATTATTTCTATCAACAATCTCCCTCTTTTTGATGATTACAAAATTTAAACTCATTAAATGTGAAATTATTTTTAAACAAGTATTTAGTGAGTTTTATGTCATATCTCCCCCTTTTTGTATAATCAAAAAGGCATCGTCGAGAATTGCTAGTAAAATCGACAGAATAAATGCTCCCCCTCGTTCGAGGGCACCAAGGAATCGAGCTATGGTTTCTTGGCTACAAAAACGAGTTAGAACAACATAAATAATTTTAACATGTAGCATCGTGAGGAAAAATATGAGCATAATGATAAATGAACCAACAATTAATCTATCCATTTAACATAAAATAGTGTGTGAACCACACTCATGCATACAAAATAAATAACATGCTAACATACATTAAATTTTTTAAACTACAAAAAGTCCTATAACTAGTAAAGCTCTAGAGGACTTGCTTGCAAAATGGTGGATGAACAATTATTTGAGAAACTAAACATAGAGTATGTTTAGTTTGGGGAAGATGGTGGAGGTGGTGGGATGATGATTGTTGGTGGTTGTGAGAGCATATGTTCAATATATGAAAACATATATTGAAGTTCATCCCTTAACCCCAAACAATGAGGGTTTGGTTGTGACTTTATAACAAAGGCCTGAAATCACATGCGTTTCGAGGTAAATTCTAAGGAATAAGAATGCCCATTGATGGGTTAAAGAAAGTGAGGGTGGAAGTTGTGATGAACAATACAAGTGGGAGTAAATGGGGTGAGAGTGAGAGGGTTATTTCTATTGAGTTGGGTGCTTTGAGTTGGAGGTGGGGGAGGAACTTAAGGGAGGTGACAATGGGGGTTTTTTATGGTAGCTTTTTGTGGTAAGGGGATTGATGAAAGAGATGGTGATTTTGGTATGTGTTAGTCAATTGAAGAGGAGAGGTTTGTCTTTTGGTGGATGGAGGTTATATATGGTGCAATTGGGAGCACTAGGAGATGCATTCTTAGCTTGGGTGATGCGGAAGCTGTAGTGTCCTTTATTTTGTCAAGTCAATAAAGAGTTATTTTGGTGGTATGATGGTGAATTTTGGTTTCTTTGATGGTTTGGAAATGGAAGCTTTTGGTGAAGCCATGGAGGTTAATAATGGTTAGTGTATGATGAGGAAGATGATGTGTTGGTGATGATCATTTGGAAGAGATTTATAGGAAGAGAATGGATTAGAAAAGGAATGAATTTGAACTAGTTTAGGTTATTCCAAATTGTGTTCGAGCATTCTGGGCAAAGAAAGCTGAGACTAGGTAAAAAAGAGGTTTCTGAAGTCAAAAAAGCAGAGGAAAAAATAACGGTTTACCATGATTTTCTAGGGCGGTCCCCTTAATTAGGGATCGATCCCCTTAAAGATAAGGGGGCCGCCCTCTGCTGGTTTCCATTTTTCACAGAAAAACAATTTTTCTCAGAATTTTTTGTGAGAGTATTTTTGTTTTGGTGGTTTATTTGCAGCAAGCCTTATTGAGTTTTATGAGCACATTTAATCATATAACGTGTAATAAACACATCAAATCATGAAACCAAAGTAGCATAAGTAGTTGATTAAATAAAACAACCAAAGATTTAAATCATCATAGGAAACAAGTATCTAAAGATAACCAACACTTAAGTCTTTCCGAATAGTTGTTTAGAACATACACATAATCAAGTTAAAAATTTTCTTAAACCACATTTAGCCATCTAGCTAATTTCTCTCCTATGTCTTCACTTCTTCTTCTTGCTAAACACTCCTTTTAATGCCTTTCCAAATGACTTGAATCCTTTGTGCATCTTCATCATCTGCATTTGTTGCGTTTGTTGAGAAAGGTTGGTTTCGTCGTGTTTTTTGTAAAGAGAGTTTCATCAGTTTGCTCGGAAGAGGAAGGCATATGGTAGTTTTGGTTGTCGAGTGGATTAAGAGAATTAAGATAGGTGGTAGGAGATGGAGTACTTGCTCGAGAAGTTTCGACATCATCATCAACATCATCGTGTTGATGAGATAACGTGCCTTGATGATGAGAGGATGACTGAAGAAGAGACAAAAAATGACGGTGCCTCTTGCACATTGATCAATTTTGAGGTGTCGGTTTGTCTTTGGGCAAAGTGGAACGCATGACTCGTCAACACTGTCATAGGTGGCCATTGTAACAATGAGAATTACGTTTCATGACGTATCGATAAAGATGAGTTAAAAACATGCCTTATGGAAGATTTGCGGTTGCGAGTAGCATGTCTGACAATTCACTTACTTTTGAAAAAGAATAATAAGCAAGTTTATTATTCTTCTCGGTACAACACAATTACAAATCGTGAGCAAGACAAGCGGGGGGAGACGGTCTCTGATGTCTCTAGTTCGGAACACATTCTCTCGAATGAGTTCTTCCCATTGCTTCATGTCGGGGATTAGTTCTTTGGTGAGAATTTGATTTGGATTGAGAGCGACTGTTTGACTTTTAATGGTACGGTCTACCATGACACGTTCCAATTCAAGAAGTCGACGAATGTCGTCAGGAGTAGGAAGATCGGTACAATATGGTCCCTCGGTTTCTTGAGAATATCCAAGAGATGCAAGGTCCTACTCGTTTGTAAAAACGGCTTGACCATTATATAGAATTTTGAGAATTTGATTGAATTGAGCAAGAGTAAGAGTTATGAATTCATGTTGAATCATAAAAGAGATGTCAAGATAGCCATATTCATCGGTTTGTACCGTGAGTTGACATTAGAAGTCTAGAATAAATCTCGGAACAATCGGTTCGTTGATTTTGAAAAGGCGAAATATTGAAGCGATTGTTAGTACAAGAGACGTTCTCGATATGTTGGATTTGTTAAGTAGGCTTGATTAAACAACACGACCTTCGTGAATGTTGCGGTTTTCAATAGGTTTGTAGAATTGGGCAATAGTAGGGGAGATGCCGGGAATTTTAGATACTTTTGGGATGTAGGATTTAGTGAGAGATATATCGGTGGTAGTAGCTTTCGGCATTTCTGTCACCTAAACAAGTCAACAACAATTGTGGAAAACTAGAAGGGGGGTTGAATAGTTTACCGTTTTTTAATTTAAGGTTTTAAAATATTTGTAAAAATTCTAGATTCAACTTTATGTGAATTCAATACTTGCACAATATAAACAATATACCTATCTAAACAATTAATAAGATAGTATGAGAAAGTAATACAAGACAAGAGATAAGGGTAAGAACAATCAAACCACAATGCGAGGATTTATAGTGGTTCGGCAATGGACGACCTCTCTCGCCCTAATCACTCCCCGGCATACTCGAGAGTTTCTTAACCTGTGTCACAAGCTCCCTTATGGCGGAGAAAACCTGTTACAAACCGTTCGCTACACCGATTTACGTCACAAAGCTAATATGTCGAGTTCTAATCATAGATAGAATACAAATCTATCACACACAAACTTCGACGATTGTTCATGACTTCAAAACTTCCCCGTCTTCTTCACAACTTCAAGACTTCTTCACATAACACTACTTATATCTCAAAAACTATCTAGCCACTACTTGTAAGATCACCACGATCTAACTATACTTATAAAGATCGCTAAGATCTAGCAACTACACAACTATACAAAGATTTTACATAAGATTTACAAGTTGTGATATGAATGCAATAAGATTTGCAACAACACCACAAAGGTGTAATACTTCTTCACTTGATGATGGAAGTATTCCTTCTCTTGGCACTTGAGGAATTGCGCTGGATCACATGGAAAATAATGCATAATGATTAAATGATACAAAGGATTTTAGAGAGATATGTGGGATGTTTGGGAGAAGAATGAGTGCAAAGGTGAGGAAAATAGTGGGACAAAAGTCCACAGAGTATTTTAAGGACAATCTGGGGGAGCGTATACCTAGGGGCGGTGATCCTTAAATAGGTGGGACGGTCCCTGTTAAATTAAGGGTGGCCGCCCAGACTAGGGCCTCCCATGTTCGTCTTTGTGTAGCATGGGATTTTTTTTGGAATTTTCTCGACGTTTTTTTAGGTCCGAAAATTTGTATTTAAAATTTATTTATTTTGAATTAATTATTTTCTTTTAATTGTAGAAAATGTTTTTGTAATGTTTTAAAAATGTTTACAAACATTTTTCATAAGAATTTATGTTGTTTGCTTTTGAATTTTGGTTTATTTCTTCTTTTTGTTTTTTTTGTTTTGTATTTTTCTTTTGTCTTTTTTTTGATTTTTTTTGTTTGATTCATTTTTATTTTGCTTTTTTTTTCTTTGTTTTTTTTTTTTTTTTTTTTTTTGATTGTCTTTTTTTGTTTTTTTTTGTTTTGTTGTTTTTTTTTTTTTTTTTTTTTTTTTATTTGTTTTTTTTTTTTTCTGTTGAGTTTTATTTTTTCATTTGTTTTCTTGTTATTTTTTTTTTTATTTCTTTGGGTTGATAAAAATTTTCTTTGATCATAAAATGCATTAAGCATTTATTTATTCATACCTTTAAATGATATAATTATCGAAATGAAAATTTACTACTAATTACTTAAATTAAACGTTTTTATATTTTGTGATTATCAAAACGTAAAGACGTGAAAAATATTAATAATATTTTTAGGCATTATATTTTGTCAACAATCTCCCCCTTTTTGATGATTACAAAATTTAAACTCATTAAATGTAATTTTTAAACAAGTATTTAGTGAGTTTCATGTCATTTCTCCCCCTTTTTGTAGAATCAAAAAGACATAATCGAGAATTGCTAGTTAGATCAACGGAATAATTGATCCCCCTTGATGTGTGCTCCCCCTCGTTCGAAGGCACCAAGGAATCGAGCTATGGTTTCTTGGCTATAAAAACTAGTTAGAACAATACAAATATTTCTAACATGTAGCAAGAAAGAAGGAAAAATATGACAAGTGCAAGCAAACATCAAAGAAAAATATGCTTCATTCATTTAGGACAATATGTGTGAACAACACACAAGCATACATAAATAGAAAAACAAATATGCTTTAGAAGCATATTAATACACCATAAAAGAAAATCCTAAATAGCCATAGAAGGATTTTTGACTTGCTTACGACACAAAAGGGTTTGACGATTATTTGTAGGCATATTATGAAGTTAGTTGGTTGTTGATGGAGAGTTTGGAGCGGAGGCTGTTGTGGAAGGGTAATCTCTTTGAACTCTAAGAGGTGGATGTGGTCGAGTGAGGAGGAATTCAATCCAATTGATATCCTCACTTAAAGCAAGGAATTGTTTTTGGGTGAAGATGCAACAAGGGCAATACCCAACATGGGTTTCAACTTGGTTCATGTTGAGAGTGTGTAGTAGGTTTAGAGACTAATGTGATGAAGGAATGTTGTTTTGTTGTTGAGAGAGATGCATGGCTAAAAGGTTTGATAGGTCTTTGTAGGATCCCTAGATCATTCCATGTATTAAGCACAAGATCAATGACACCAAGGATTAGACAATAAAGAACTTTTGATTTGAATGAAACAAAGAGGCTACAAACTCTAAAAGATGGAAAAATGAAAAATGAGTAGCTAAAAATGTCTAACTTGTCTAACCTAATTATGACTAAACTAGGATCTATTTATACTAAAAGAATTTCCCTTTGAGGGCATTCTTTTTGGGCTTTTTACATCTTGGCCCTTATACATAGTAAACATTAAATAATATAGTCTTTCGAGCTAGACTTTTGTCTTGTAACTTCGAGTGACCGAAGCTTCTTTGTTTGGGTCCATTTATGTGATCCTAACAATCTCCCCCTAGATGAGGTCATGAGAAGTTCACTCGACCTTGTCTCTTTAAGCTTCAGATGTTGATGGGGTACTTCATAGTTGTGCTTTGGTATTCATCTTTAATACCTTCGATCACGATATTCAGAACTTGATGTGATGAATTGAATCTTGATCTTTGACTTTGTTTAAGCTGTAACTTCTTTGAATTTCTTGTGAACTTCTTTCACTTTGAATTTTGCCATACAGCGATCTTTAGTCTCACATGACTTTTCTTATCTGTTGGAATCATTTGAAGCTTTGATTTGATTTTTATTCTTCCAATCATTTGAACTTTTGCATTTGAAGAAAGCATTGATTTTCAGGATTATGCGGAAGCTTTGAGTGTAAGCTTTCTTATTACTTAGATACTGTGGATGGATATGAGCATGGGTTGCATCGGAAAACTTTGAGTCGACTTTCGCCCTGAGTAGGGGAACAATTTAGCTCACCAACTAAAACATTTTGTTATGTAAAATCCACATTATGTGTTCTCGGGAAAAGCATTTTTGAACACAAAGGGTTTTATATTTTGTGAGGACCGAGTGACGTATAGACGTTACTCAATATGGTGGTCAGGTTACGTTAACGTGATTCGTAAGGATCAAGGATTACAGTATGAATACTGCACTGGTGATTCAGATGATTCATTCTAAGAACCTTCTTGACAGGTTTTCCGGCACGTGACAAGCTAGCTCCTCTAATACCTAAGTATCTGATTCACTAATGTTCGCCCGTTCTCTTGACCAGATGTCGAAGCCTAACACAACTAATAGCTATTTCTACTAATTAGCATGGTTAAAAGTGTGAGTCAGATCAAGTTACTCATCTGCTGACTATACCGTACAATTCCCGTTTTTAGGTTTTACTTCTTATACAATTAAAGTATCGTATAGAGTCCATGTGCAAAATGATTTGAAAAAAAACATTCGATGTGTTATAATTTTTGTTTGGGGCAACAACGAAAGTTTAATTCAGATTTGCTTCTGATGATGTTTTGAAATATAATCTCGGAAAGATTATGAAGTGCCTTGGGAAAATCAAATCTAGTAAAAGTACTTGTAAGGAAATCCACTTTCACTAGTGGGCGACAGTCCACTGAAGGACCAGGCATGAGATTCATACGAATACACTGGTTTGGAACAACATCTCTTTCCTAAGCATTCCATAAGATCACTTCACGAACATGAAACAAAAGATTCTTTGTCATTTATCAAGATAGTGTGTTTAACCACACTTTTGGTTATTTGACATTTTTCTTGATATATTTTACACACTTGTGCTCCCCCTTTATACATGTGGTCGCTTAATCTAAAGATGTTTAGGCACATGCTATGATAGGACTTAGCATTTTAGATCAATCGAATCATTTAATTATCCGGTCTAACAGATGTTTTAAGTCACATTTCTCCCCGATCATAAGTATGAAACTTGTGAAATGTTTTGATTCTTAGAATGTGGACTTAATGCTTTTCGAGCTACCCCTCTAAATTTGAGGTTGAGCGTATTAGCACTTTTATCAATATGGAGTATTGAACAAGACATTAGAATACCCAGACAGGGAAGATACTGCAAATCTGTTTGAAGTGTAAGCGGTTGGTTCATTTCAATTTTTCAGCAAATCAGAATCAGCAACTGTACGTCCTTATTGACTGCAAAAACTGTTAGTATGCTAATTCTCCCTCATTCAATACTATGGACCGTGTTTATTTATAGTGATTATAGTCACAGTCTGATTTGGTCCAATCCCGAACATGGTTTGATAAAAAACAAATTGTTTATAGAAAAACTGGTTCGGGGCTTAGACAACTTCTTGTCTGTAAAGAAATAATGCACTGAAACGTACATTAAATCTCTGGGCTAAGACCGGGTTACAGTCTGAAATAAACTGCACGCCTTCTATACTAAAGATAAATTTTTTTTTTTTTTTTTTGTTTTTTGTTGAAATTATGTTTTTTTTTTGTTATCTTTTTTTTTTTTTGTTTTTTGTTTATTTTTTTTTACACATTATACAATGTTTTAGCCTTAATAAAAAATCCTGATAACCCTTGGAACCAGCTTTCGATTCACTAATTTACATCAATGAAACTAGAGTCATAGTATAAATTTGGAACTAGAACTAACACTCGGGGGGTAAGTTATAAAGGCTCAAACATGGGTTCCATTATCCCTAGTTAAAGGACAGGTATCAAAAACGCAAAATGTCGTCAGTGGGTCCTCCACTGAGGCACAGTCTCGCAACGTCATTACCTTGGTAGCTTCTCCCGCTCTTTCTTTAGAGGTGTACAAGCGCCACTTGTGCTGGTGATTTTGACATGCACAGATTTCGTTTTTGAATGACACCACCAAACCTGGAACCAATATGCAAACATACAATTCCTGTAGTATCAGCTGCCCTCCTCGCTTTTCACACTCTTATGTCGGTAAACGACTTTGGTTTCGAAAAGTTGTTCTTAGGGTTATTGGTTTGCGAGCGAGAGCGGACAGTGGCAGGTTTTTGGTTTTTGAGATAAGTTCACAGGAACTGTAGGTTTCTTTATGATTGGTTTGTATGCCAATTGTGGTTTTTGTGCGGGTCTTGGTGAAGTTCTAGCGGATCCTGGAAAAGTCACAGGCTTCTTTTTCGGAACGGGGTAGGTTGAAACCGCAAGTGGCCTCCTTTTTGGTGGAACAATGTACTTTGTAACTCTTGGTGTACATCATTTGAAGCAAGTACTTTTGGGTTTCATTAGCTCTGTGGGTCCACTATTTCTTTTTTTGCCAACAGCTTCAGCTTTCATGTTTTGCATATTTAAGCATTTCAAGTAGCCAATTTTCCTATGAGGTGATAGTTCTTGATGTGGTGGTACTAGCTGTCGACAGTTCTAGATACCGTCGATTCACATTGGCGTTCTCTATCTTGTACCCATCATTTTGGATCTGAAGGGAAGTGAGGGCGTCTTTCAACTGAGTGACTTCAGTTTCTAGGGCCTGCTGATCAAGGCTACCTGTGGTGGGGCCTACATTCAACATTCTCGTGATGTTGATATGAGTTTCCAGATTCCTGATGGTGTCATCCTTCCTTTGAAGCTGATCTTTTAACTGGTTAATTTCAAAAATAGCATTTGATGCAGTTGCATTCGGTGGCACACAAACCTTCTCATTTCGAAGGCGTTCTTTGTAGTTTTGAAATTTTAGTTGTAGATCAACAAACTGCTTTTGTATAAGAGAGGATTGGTGTTCAGATTTGGCAAGCATTTGTTGTT
The DNA here is from genome assembly GCA_026074375.1 of Tanacetum coccineum. Classification (NCBI taxonomy): domain Eukaryota; kingdom Viridiplantae; phylum Streptophyta; class Magnoliopsida; order Asterales; family Asteraceae; genus Tanacetum; species Tanacetum coccineum. The sequence continues at coordinate 50,023 of BQNB010009326.1, read as the reverse complement.
TCTCTAAAACCTCAGCTTCAAGTGCAACGACTCTGGAGTGTCCCTCATCGTTAATTTGATTTTGAAAGTTCTTTGACACTGACAATTGACTCACGGAGACACTTGCTTTTCAGAAGAAAGCCTCAAAAAAGCATATGTCTTTTTGCTATATTACAGAATGAGACACTCATTGTCATTCAAAGATTCGTTCATCACTCGTTGTAAGATTGCCTTTGTCTTTGCAAGAAGAAAGAAAAGATAGAAGAAAGAAAGAAGGGGAAGAAGAGAAAGAAGAAAGAGAAAGAAAGACAGAGAAAAGGTAGAGAAGGAAGAAAAGAAGTTAAAGAGAAGAAAAGAAGAAAAGAGAAAGGAGAAGAAGAATGGGAAAAAAAGAAAGATAGAAGAAGAAGCAAAGAAAAGAAAGAAGAAGAAGGAAAGAGAAAGAAGATAGAAAAACAGAAAGAAGACGATGAGAAGAAGAAAAAAAGAAAGGAAAAGAAGAAGGAAGAAGAAGGAAGAAGAAGAAAGAAGAGAAGGCGAAGAAGGAAGAGATGAAGAGAGAAGATAAGGGAAGAAAAGTAAGAAGTTAAGAAAGGATAAAGGAGTGAGGAAGATGATTATTTTTGTAAACCAAGGCGTTGTTATCCGCTACAAGATGCCAATTGTCTTTAAGTCACTTTCCATTTTATCAAGACTACGCTCAAACTCCTTTACTTCTGTATAAATGTCAGTATCTAGGTTTTGAGAAAGGTTTTTGATGTTTTCATAAAATGGTATAATCTCGTTAACAAAACTGCGTCTATACTCCGACCAACATGGTTGTGCTCTTCCATTTTGTATGATTGGCTCAAACGCAGTAAGGTACTCTTTAATTTTCCAAACCTTTTTGTGTACCTCATTGTTTGCTGGACGAGTGTGAACAAAAGGAGTCATAGGTTTTGAACCTGCAGCATTTGTTTCTTCATTGGATGCCATTGAATGAGTTTGTTTAGTAATGATCTGATCGTAAGTGATTGTTGATTGATGACTTGGTGTGAGGTTTGTGATTTTCGGGTAATTTTTAAACAGTAAAATGCAGTTTTGAGGGCCTAAATGACTCCGAATGGCCAAAAAATGACAGGGCTCTCGCTCGAAGAGGAAGAGTCTTGACCGTTGGGCCGTTTTCGAGCTGGTATAAAAATTTCGGAACAATCCGACACAAATTTTTTTTGCTTGTTCGGTCGTCTTGTTCGATCGTCTAGTTCGATCGCTGGTTCGATCGACTCGTTCGAATGTCTTGTTCGATCGAATCGTTCGATCGCTGGTTCGAAGGTCTTGTTCGAACCTCCTAGTTCGATCTCTTGTTCGATCCTCCTAGATCGAACCCCTTGTTCGATTGTCTTAGATTTCCACTCGTTCGAACCAAACACGAATATCGCTCGTTCGATCGAGACGACTAAAAAACTCGTTCGATCCCCACGTTTTTTTTGATACTTTTCGAACCAAAACAACAAGAATAAAGGAAAAACTACTAGATCGTTGATTGCTAACAAGATGGTTTGATTGATATTAGATTAAACATAAACCATCTTTGAATCAAGAATCAAAACAAACAAATAATCATAAACCCTCTATTTTTTTTTATATTTCGAGATCAATAGGGAAATAAGAAAAAATACAAACCAAATCAAATCAATACATCAATCTTGTAGGCTCTTGATACCAATTGTAGGATCCCTAGATCATTCCATGTATTAAGCACAAGATCAATGACACCAAGGATTAGACAATAAAGAACTTTTGATTTGAATGAAACAATGAGGCTACAAACTCTAAAAGATGGAAAAATGAAAATGAGTAGCTAAAAAATATCTAACTTGTCTCTCCTAATTATGACTAAACTAGGATCTATTTATACTAAAAGAATTTGCCTTTTAGGGCTTTCTTTTTGGGCTTTTTACATCTTGGCCCTTATACATAATAAACTTTAAATAACATATTCTTTCGAGCTAGACTTTTGTCTCTTGAAATATCGATGGTGACCGGAAAGCTTTTTGTTAGGTCCATTTATGTGATCCTAACAGTCTTGTAGTTGATTAATGTCATCAACTAGGATTTCTCTACTTGGAGATGGAGGTGATGTGTGTTGAGTTTGGTTGTTACTTTGAGGTGGAACTTAAGTGTGAGATCATGTGAAGTGGAAGGGTGAGATGGGAATGTGGAGGATGTGAGTCTAATTGTTGTGATGTTGGGAGTTAGTGTCCTTAATGTAAGGAGTTTCGGTAGTCAATTTTATAAGATGAAGTTTGAGTGTGAGTAACATGTGAATTGATGGGTGAGATAGGAAATGGAGGATGTGAGACACCTTGTGGTGATGTGGTAGTGTTCTTGATGTAAGGATTTGGTAATGCTTGATTGGGGTGATTATTTTCTTAAGATGGTTGATGATGAGGAGTGAGTGGTTTTGGCATTGGTGTAGGTAAGTTTACATTAAGCCCATTGGATGTGTTACAAGGGTTTAGTTTCTTCTTCCAAATGGGTTTCACACTAATTTTGGCTACCCTTGATGGTTTGGATGTGGGTTTGTTAGGAGATATCATTGGTGAGGATGATTGTGATGATGATGAATGATAATGTATTTATAGTGGACGAAAGGTTTAAATTAGGAAGAATGAACATTTAAAGGATCAAATCCAAGAAATGTTTGTTGGGGGAAACAAATTTAGGGAAACAGTAGCTAGTCTAGAGGGGTAATATGTGTTAAACGGAGCGGGGTGAAAAATACTGTTTTACCCCTGTTTGCCCTAGGACGTGTTCCCCTTTAATTAGGGGGGATCTAAGGGGACCGCTACTGGATTTCCCCTGATTTCCCAAAAATTTGTTTTTTTTTCAAAATTTTGTGGAGAGAGGGTTTCTGTTTTTGGTGTGTTAATTTGCAGGCAAGTCCATCCTTTTATGGCAATTAAGATTTTTAGCACATAGCACTTAAGCATTCAACATTCTACATATGTATGACAAGATGTAGGATAACCTATTTCACATAATTTTGGCATATACTTATATATGAATTGAAGATCATAAGGGTGAAGAACATATGAAATAGTAACTAGATATAATACACAAAGAATTTTCTTAATAAGGAGGGTGTTTTAAGTTAAAAAACGAAACCAAACTTTTGTGCCTAAATCCTAGGTGTGCCTAAGTTGCGCAAATGGGTAGGTAGTGTTATTTCGACACTAAGACATGTAAAACCTAAGAAATAATCCAAGTGCTCCTTGATTTAATTTTGCTCAACCAAGATTGTCGAAAATATATATTAGATTATATACTTTTGACAACAAGTAAGAGAACATTATGCATATGTGAAAAATGTTTTTAGCATTACTCAAATAAACTATATGCAAAATTAATTTTCATGTGATCCTAGTTAGTGAGAAGGACTTTTGGAAAATATTAGATTGGGATTATTGTATTTATGTATAAATGCGATATGATTTGGATAGGAGAATTGTAAAAGGTTTGCTTATAGACTTTTCCTAATCTTGTGATTTTGTGTAAAATAGAAACCTAGACACAAAGAGAAAAAAAATTTGTCAGTCAGGTGGGTGGTCCCCTTAAAGTCTGGGTGGTCCCCTTAAAATTAAGGGGGCCGCCCTTTATGAATTAAGGGGGCCACCCCCTGTTAAAAAAAATTCCTCAGATTTTTGACAAATGGTTCATTGATGATTATCATTTCTTTATTATGCCAAAAACTTAATCAATTTGTTCCATCATTCCTAGACCTAGACGTAAGTAGTTAAAAGGCTCACGTTTAAGTGATTTAGTTAGAATATTGGCAATGTTGTCTTCCGATGAGACCTTTTCTATAGAGATATTACCTTTTTAACATTATCGCGGAGGAAGTAATGGCGAATCTCAATGTGTTTCGTTCGTGAGTGTTGAACGGGATTCTTACTTAAGTCTATAGCCCCTTTGTTATCACATATTATTGGAATGTCATCTAACCTAACGCCATAGTCTATGAGAGCATGTTTCATCCATAGAGCTTGTTGATATGCCTTTTTGGCGCTTACGTATTCCGCTTTGGTTGTGGAGATGGCAAGGGCGGTTTGCTTCTTTAAAAACCAAGATGTTAGACAACATCCCATAAACGTGCAAACACCACTAGTGCTCTTGCGATCTACGTAATCTCCCGCATGATCCGAATCCGCATACACTATTGTTTCTATGCCGGATCCCTTAGGATACCATAATCCTAAATGCGTAGTGCCTTTAATGTATCGGAAGATACGTTTAACCGCTTCTAGGTGAGAGTGTAGAATTCTAGTAATCTTATGATCAACCAAGAACAAGAGTGAGATGTGGGTTGTGATGTTAGAGATAGAATGGATGGAAAATGGATGAATTGTATAAAGATGGAATATGGAAAAATGGAACAACCAACCCTCTCCAAGGCTAGGAGAGGGGCTTATATAGTACCTATAATGGCCGGCCCATAGGTTCTAATGGGCTTCCCATGGGTCTTGGGCCGGACTAGATTACTAATCTAGTTAAGACATAAATTACGAGCTAAGACTATTACAACTTGGAAGTGACCGACACTTTTCGTGTTTCCAACAATCTCCCCCTAAGGGAGGTCACTCAAATTTACAAAACATTAAACCTAGCATACTATGCTTCATCTTTAGTCTTTAGCTCTTACTCTTGACTTTCTCTTGTGAATATGTTGTAGTGATCATTAACCTTAGGATTGAGCTTGTTCATTGAACTTGTATTTGACATTGTGATCTTGAGCATCTTAAGATCATCAACCAAGCACAATCTCTTCGCCATCTTGTAACATTGCCATTTTGTGAACTTGCGACTTCTGGACCGACATGCTCATACCTTTCTTGATTTGTTGATTTGGAAAGCTTTAATGTTGCATATTTCTTGAAATTCTTTAACTTTAACACTTTCGACATTTGAGAATGATTGTGTGGTATCAGTGTAGCGGATGTCTTGAAACATGTACTTGAGTTTCATGATCGTCTTTATGTTTGTCGGTGGGTTTATGAGGGCATGTGGTTATGGATCTTGTGAAGCCAGCTGGATTCAGGGACCTCCTTCACCATTCTTTAAATAGCTGCATATTATAACAGTTAGCAATAAAAGCTTGGGTAGGGGACGGAAATGGCTTTGTCATCGCCCAGGTTTGGTTGGGAGTAAACCTTCTGAATCCGTTAGGATTCGACCTGTGATCGATAGATTCAATTTATGAAGGGAATCGCTTGACAGGATTTCCAGCTGTAGTATTGAATCTTTCTACACATAAGTATTAGATTATCATACTCTGATGTTTCTCATTATTGAACGGTCTCTAATAGAGACTCGCACAGATAATGAGTGAGACCTGTTGTATTTACTATCTCAACGATTGTATAGTAAAATCAATTTAAAAATCAATCAACATGTCACTTGCATAAATAGTGGTTTTGTGACAACTTATGAGAGTGTTATCTTTCAAAAATTCATCATCAATCGTCAATACAATATACTGGAAACAAGTTTGATTCTTATAGAATCGCACCATCGTTTATTTACTGTTGTAACATGTTTTGATTCATAAGAATCGCACAAGTTACCTTCCATGAGCTTGTTTGATTGTTGGCTCCAAGCAGGGATTTCCATCTTCTTTGTGAATGAATTCACTTCAGATGTTTATCGGAAAAAACACAAGGATCTTGCGTAGGACTTAATGATATTACTCGATATTAATTTGTATGAGGGTAACAACCTAAAATTAGGACAAGTGTCCTAATGAGATTAATGGATGATTCTTTTGGATTAGACTCAATTGTTGCACTTTTGATTTTAGTATGCCACCTTTTCAATATCAACTAACTCGGAGTGAGAAAGTCGATAGAAATGCGTGTAATCTCCGTGAGAAATGAAACAAGAGTCTTTTGAGAGACCTTGAGTGGCTAGGGAGGGTTGTGCATAGCGTCACTGGGTCCATGACTGTCTTCAATGTCAGACTACACCTGAGTGTTTCTGACAGCATATGTATTGACCCGGTTTCTGCCTAAGTGTATGGAGGGCTTCTTTATTTTCACCCTTTATCCTTACATTTCTTTTTCATTCTTCAACCCCTTCAATGCTTACCAAGACTTCATAACTAACACCTTGTTGGGTTTGTTCCAGTGTTAGCTCCATCTCAGTCGGCATTATTCCCTATTCTCACATTTTCTCCTTTTTAATCATACCTAAGGACTTCTACACTAACTAGTGGATATCCCTGGGTAGATCCCTCCGGTTCTGGCTGGATCATGGGATCTGAATACCTAAGCCTAACCGCCTTATAACTTCATAAATTTAAGAACATGGTCGGTCTTTTGAGTATTTCATCACGATCCTTCCAAAAACATTTGAAAATTTCAATCAAAGTGTTTGATATAACTATCAAAAGATTTACACTTTGAGAGTTTTTCATCATCACTAAAAGCTCCCCCTTGACATGTGCATCGTAATCGTAGTACATGCTAGGTGTGGAGTGCATTGAGTCCATTTTACATTTCAATACAAGTTAGATGGTAAAAATGATATTAGGATATAGACTTCACATATTAGGATGTTTACATGATATAAACATAGATATAGATGGTATTGATAGAGGTTGCGTGAGCTCGTTTACTTTAGAGATGCAAGTTACGTTGCATAATGAGATAAAGCAAAAATTTCAATGTAAAAGGTGGTATATATAATAGATGGATATTACAGTGCATCTAATTTAATAGATAGATAAGTACATTGATGAAAATTATGGGTTGTTATAATAAATGCCTTAACCTTAGTAACTCCTTCATCTATAGAGGACATTGACTCCTCATCTCAGTCAAATAACTCAACAACCAGCCCCTTTTCACTTTTACCCTTATACAAACTATCAATCTTTTTGGTAAGGGTATCTATCTCAGCTTTTAGACCCTTGTATTTCCCTTTGTAGTCCTTTTGATGATTGTCAATACTCTGATTGTTTTGGGGTGTTGAGTTGGATTGAAACTTGGGTTTACGATATGATTTGTGTGAAGAAGGATAGGAAGGTGTGGAAGTTTTGGTTGATGGATAGTCCTTTAGAAAGTGACCTAGTTTACCACAAGAAAAACAAGTTTCTTTGGTTTTGTCGATAGGTTTCTTGGCTGATCCAACTCTTCCATACCTTTTGCAGTACCACTTCTGATTGACAAGCAGTGCTCTGTCATGAAATTCAGCGTTCAAGTTAGCTAGAAACTCGTTGCTGCTCCTGGTATCTTCTTCAACATCAGAGTTACTGTCCTGAAATTTAGAGTTAGAAATCAAGGCTTTTGAGCTTGAGGCGTGTGTAGAAAATCTCGTAGTTTCTAACTCATATATCTGATCTATCTGGCCCTTTTTATAGTTATATTTGCCATAGAGGGCAGACACAGTATCATTTTTTATAGGGTTATTGGCCCTCTGAGTTTGATTCATGCTTAGACATTTTCTTGGCAAGCTGTTGACAAACGTGGCATTAACTTTAGCTTGTGGAATGGAAACACCATTATTTTCAAGGTATTTAATAAGCATTTCAGCCTTTTGAATGTTCCATTCACTTTTTCACCCTCAAATGCTTTGAAAGCATTAAATTTGAGTCTTAAGGCAGCAATCTTAGTGTCTTTAGTTTCGGATGGTCCCTCATAAGCTAAGACAAGGTCAATCTACATAGCTTTGGCAGTGGTGCACTTGATGACAAATTTCATGATATCATTTGGTAGACAAGAGATAATGATGCTTTTTAATCTTTTGTCTTGATTTGCAAGTCTTCTGTCCTCAGGTGACCATTGTTTTTGAGGGTTGGTCAGTTGATTTGTAGAGGTAGACAAAGGTGACATGGGCACAAAAGGTCTATTTTCTAAAATCTCAATGAGATAATGTTCAAGTCCATCTAAATAGACTAAGAACCTATCTTTCTAACTGGAAAAATCTTCTACATCAAATGCAGGAACATTTGTGACATGGGAACCTCCTTTTGAGTCAAGAAGTTGAGGGAGATCCTCATTAACAACATTATGAGCTACATTTGCTGTAGTCATATTGTTAGTGATGTCAACTGGAATAGGGTCAGTTCGGTTAGGACTTGTAGGGTTACCAGTATTTGTTCCTAAAGGTGGTGGGATAGGTGGTACAGTTCCAGACATGATTGGATCTTGATTTGTTTAAAACAAAAAACAGTTTATAAAATGATTAATAAATTAAACTACTTTGATACCAATTAGAAGTCCCAAATAACACGTCTATATGAAAGTATAACACTTATCAAGTAGTAAATAACACAAGTAATAACTTTTCAATCGTGTAATGCTTTATTGATATAATCAAAGTATTACAAGATGTATGGATACATAAGTGAATGGACAATATTATGATCACCCTTTGAACAAGTAAACATTGACAATGATCAAATTACAAGCGAACTTATATGAGCTCCCTCTGAGTGGATCAGCAGACGAGATGTAAGTTGCAAGGGTAATTCTATAATAAAGGACAAACACATCTAAAGGGGTTAAACATTTTCTCTTAAAAACATTTCTATTTATAGTGATACAGGTTGTATCCTAGTGGGGGTAATTGCGAGTTATTACCTGTGGAGGGTCGCTACAAAAAATTTTATGCACGTCCATTCTTAGGAACATCGCCCCCACTTTTGTTAATTTCTACCAATAGTTTACAAACTTTTACCACTCGTGCTTTGTTCTGCTTTAGTTCAACACATATTGTCCGGCCATAATGCTTTATTTGACTTATCCCACCTAAACCACACTTTGAGAAGCTAAGATCAGCTTGCTCTTCTCTTCAAGGGTAATAGGATAGTCAGAGTATTGCCACCTCTGACTCTCCTTAAAAACCACACGTATTCCTTATACATACCAGCTTGATATCCTTCCAAGTGCGAGTATGCTTCAAGTAATCTTAGACTTCTTGATGATGTTTTGACTTGAATACGTCTGAGGTTGCTCGCTGAAGCTTTGTACTCAGCGAGTCCTTCAATACCCGCTGATACCTATCAGCGGATCATTCAATACTTGGCCTAATTTTTGTTTAAATCTAGAGTTAATTACATATATCGTCCTTGTGGTTCTGAAATTGCAGGTTTGGTCCTAAAAGTTCAAAAATTACACTAATCGTCCCTGTAGTTGTCCATTTTGAGTTGACCGGTCCTTTTACCGTAACTCCATCCATTTTTTTGTTATCTTTTTATCTCATCAGGGGTATTTTTGGTAGATCACATTAATTGACACCTAATAAACCATAGGGACCATTTATGTAACATTGTTTATTTTTTCTAGATTTTTTATTTATTTATTTCCACATCTTCATCTTCATCTTCACCCCCCACTCCCACCACCATCTAATGAACTCATTAAAAATGAACTCATAACCGCCATCCACCAATGCCACTCACCACTACCGCCACCGCCAATGACACTAATATTTATAAAACATTGTAAAACTTTACTATTATAGATGCCCTTATTAAAGCTATATTCGTGAAACAGTTTAAACCTGAATGATTCATGTAATTGATTAATCAATGACAACAATGATGGTTTGGTACTTTAGCATATGATATATCATCACATGGTCAATTGTTTTCCTATTCATTAAGACTTTGAATGTTGCCAAAACATGGTTAGCTGTAATATGTGACCCATTTCACTTTATTGCATTTTGACCCGTTACCTAACCCACCCATTTAACAGTTCTCTTGAGTTCACAAATATCTGATTGGATTTCAGTCTAGGGGAGAACGGCGTTATGACTTTTGAGGGGACGATAATAAAAGCTAGATTACCCCCCCCCTATCCAATCAGTCCTGTGGTACTTTGAGATGACATATATTAACTATTGTTTTCTTTCTTTTTTTATTTCTATTATTGAATTTATTTTAGGGAAAGCAATAGGAAGAAAAGCTTTGTAGTCTATCTTACTGACTTCATGGGCGGACTCGATGGAGGTTCACTACAGACCAATTCTGTAACACCCCCATTTTTACATATAGCAGCGGAAGCTAATCTGGGGTATTACTTCATGGATACAACAATCATAATCATAGAAAACGACTAAAAAGAGACGTTTGTTCAAAAGATACGTTATCATTCATTTAAAATCAGAGTTTTACAAAGGCAGGTCCCAAAATCTAGAAACATAAAATGTGAATGATAACAAGTTTTAGCCATCTTCATGTCCATGCCACTCTGTGCCATAAGTTGCTCAATTACCTAAGATAAACATGCTAAAAAGTCAACACAATGGTTGAGTGAAATTCATAGGTTTGAAATGTAATAGTTGAATACAAGTTATCATAATGGAAATATTGGTATTGCAGGATAATTTCATGGAGAAACATTATTATTCAATAGAGAACAGTATTATCATGGAGAACATTAGTTTCTATGGCGAACAGTTTTAAATCCACCTATACTCATATTCACATAAGAGATATTAAAGAGATATTGGGAGATATTACCCAAAGAGATATTAAAGAGATATTGGGAGATACTACCCAAATAGATATTAAAGAGATATTGGGAGATACTACCCAAATAGATATTAAAGAGATATTAGGAGATACGACACAAATCAGATTTTAAAGAGATAGTGGGCGAACTACCCAAATAGATATTATAGAGATATGGGGAGATCTACCCAAATTGATATAAAGAAATATTGGGACGATACACCACCAAATAGATATTAAAGAGATATTGGGAGATACTACCCAAATAGATATTAAAGAGATATTGGGAGATACTACCCAAATAGATATTAAAGAAATATTGGGAGATACTACCCAAATAGATATTGAAGAGATATTGGGAGATACTACCCAAATAGATATTGAAGAGATATTGGGAGATACTACCCAAAGAGATACTTCCATGTATTTAGGCAATAATATATCAGGATAGCATACAGTTTAGAAAACACTTGCATTCATGGTTTATAGTAGGTATCACGGGATTATAAAGTATGTGAGGTTATGAACTCATTAAGTCTTTGAAAAGTAATCACATTGTTATAAGATAAACGAGTATATAAAAGAGTTTGTAAACAAGCATGTATCCCCCTCGCGGGTTTATAAAACATGTAAATAAGTAAAGGCGAGGTTATGAACTTCACTAAGTCTTTGAAAAGTAATCATATTGTTATAAGATAAACGAGTATGTAAAAGAGTTTGTAACAAGCATGTATCCCCCTCGCGGGTTTATAAAACATTCAAAAGATTGAAAATGCGAGGCTATGAATCTCACCTGATAGGTAGTTGTAATAAATATTCCAAAATGAAAGCTGACGACCTTATCACAATCTTAACAGGGAAGGTTGATATAGCAAATGATAGTAAACAGCCACGTCACGCAACCTGAGTAAATATGTCAAGTCTTAGGAAGATTGTATTCTAGAACTTTGGTTCTAAGAGTTTAATATTGTTATGAGTTTGATTGGAAAGTTTGGAATTATTGTATCACCGTTCGGGCCATCATAATTCAGAGGTCATTCAGTAAACGTTTGAGGAGCTAGGGCACTTTAAATCGTAAACCCAACAACTCAGTCAGAACGTAATACCAAGATGAAACCCCTTAATATGAAGCTCCCTAGTATTGTGGTACAATAGAGATCCGGGACCTGATTTATAAAGGCACATTGATGATGAATGATATAATGGTTAGAACATAATCGGTTTTAAGCGTTTTATTCAATATTTGGAAATGTTAAGCACGTCAAGCGTTAATTAAAGTTATGTCTTGTAAGGTTTTAAACATGTTTTTATACTTTTTCAAAATGTTACATTTTAGACCCTTAAGAATGAAAAATGGCAAAATATACCCTTGGAGTTTGCACTTTTACGAGTTTGGTCCTTCAAGTTTAAAAGATGTACAAAGTAAACCTTGCACTTTGGAAAGTGACATAATAGACCCCTATAGTTATAACTTTGATAAAATGACATTTTCAGTCCTTTTAGTTATAAGTTTCAGAAAGTTACGATATATACCCCTTGCATGGAATACTTTTGTAAAACAAGTCCAAAATGCCATGCAAGCTTATTTTAAGTTTCTAAATGACATTTACAGGTTATAGCTTATTAATATAAGCTAAAATATGAAGATTTAACATAACAAAAGTTTAAAATAACGATTCGTTAAGCTAGAAATCAAAACGGGTCGAATTAGGGTTTTATAATGAAAACGCGTAGGTTTTTAATTCAAATTCCTTCAAGACTTGATAAAGTGGTTATAATAACATTATTTAAGCATGTTAGGATAGATTATAATAACATTTTATCATATTAGCTCATAGATTCAAGAAAAACATGAAATTAGGGTTTCGGGTGTACGGTTTTGGATCAAAATGGAAAATGAGCATGAATTGAGTTATAAAACTTTAACAAGAGTTTATGCATGATCATATGAACATCATAAGAGTATAGGAGCAGAAGTGGAACATCCAGAACCTGGGTTTGAGCTTATAGCTTGGAAATGGGTCGAAATCGGGACTTTTAGCTTCGTACGCCTAGAATAACGACTCCGGGGCTTCTTTTCTTGATTTCTTTTGCTTCACTTCTGTTCTTGAGACTTCTTAGGACCTCTTAGGAACTTCTTTGAGCAAAGGATTGCTGCTATGATGGGTTATAGAGGAGGAAGTGGGGGATGAGTAAGAATGAGGGCATGACACCCCTTTTTATACTAGTTCGACCCTTGGAGGCCAAGGGAACTTAGGGATTAAGGTTAGGACAGGTGGGGGATGAGGTGGAGATGCTAGGGGCTGAGTTGGAAGGGATATGGGTGAGTCATGTATGCTAGAAACTTATCATGAAGGTGTTTGTGGTTGTTTTGAGATCGCGGCTGCCATGGGTCAAAAAGAGGAGATGTGGAGCTTTTTAAAGCCAAGAAATGGGTTAAGTAGGTGGGTAAGCTTCTTAGGGAGGTAGTGCATCATCAAGGTGCTTGGATGCAAAGTTATCCTTGAAATGGGTCAAAAAGAAAGAAAAGTGTATACGGGTTCAAGTAGGGCTCGAATTGGGTTTTCTTGCTTAAATTTCGTGTACATTTGTAATATAATGATAGATTAATGATTTTAAGCTTATATTAAGAGTTTACAACAAGATTTGATTGGTGGTTCGGGTTTAAAATGGGTAAAAACGAGTAAACGGGTCAATAGTTCACATTAGGGCACGTTTAGGGTTTCTTGGATTTATTTCGTGTATAATTGAAATGAAATGATGAAATAATGATAGAATATGATTGGTAATGTTGTAAAATAAGTTATTACAACTTATTTGAGTGTTGGTTGAGGTTTAAAACGGATAAAAATCAATAAACGGGTCACGGTTTACTATTTAGCTTGGGTTAAGGTTTCTAACTTGGATTTCTTGTAATTTCATGAATTGAGAATGAATATAGAATGTAAATGAAGTGCATGACTTGCTTGTAACTTGTAATTGATAGATTGTACAAGATTACTTAGAAAAACGGAGGTAAAACGGCTATTTTAAATATCGTGCATTAATGACTTGTACATTAAGCTTTAAAGGACTTGTACCTTATTTTGGAGGGAAAGTGTATTTCAAATAAGATGTTATATTACTTGTACATATGCATTGAATACTTGTACATTGGTTTTATATGTATACATTACATATAGTTAGGGTTTAGAGGTATACGATAATTGTTTAAAGCCCGTCTTGATATAACGTTGCAAATGGTACGTTATATGAGTAATGTACTTTGTAAAAATGATATTAAGATATTGACTTGACATATTATGATGTTTTCTTGACATATATGAAGATAGGATTGCCATAGGTAGGTTGCGTGAGCTTGTTAACTTCAGATATGCAAGTTACATTGCATATTAAGAGATTAAAGCAAAATTTTCCCTGGGAAAAAGTGATATATTATATAACAGAGAGATATTATATTGGTGAAAATTTTGGGTTGTTATATACTGTGTTTGGCATGGCAAGGTTCTGTGTTGTACTTTAACACCCCCAAATTTACACGCAGCGAAACCAACAATTTGGGTGTTAAATAGAAGTACAATAATCGCAAGAAATAAAGAACGACTAAAAGAGACATTTTAAAACAAACAACCATTCCATTCCATTCATTCAGAGTTCAAAAGCGTAGTCCCAAGAGATCGTTACCATACATCATAACAGTTGGATATAAACAAAAATTTGTTTTTTATTTAAGGAATGGATTTTTAAAATAATGCACAAAAGGTTAGCGCGAATCATCCTCTTTATTGCCTCTAAGTCTTTGGACTTCAATTACCTAAGATGAAACATGCTAAAAAGTCAACACGAGGTTGGGTGAATTCATAGGTTTTATAAATAATAAACAGTTGAAAAAGGGTTGAACACAAGCATTATAATATTCATAAGCATCGTATAGACTTGTTGATCAGACAAGCTAATAACTAACAGTTGCATTGAGCTCGCGACACCGACCCCATTGACTAATTCCATAAACAAATAATAATAATACAAAGAATGACCCCAGGCTAGGTATTTCGTCAGATACCTAATAAAATCTCCATACAATATGTCCGTACATTAAGGGTGCTCACTTTCCAGATTCAAACTTCCCAAAAACTGAACCGGGTTGTCAAGCCCATAGCGCTATTAATTATATGAGCGGATACCCATCATAGGTAGTTGACGGCTCACGATTGGGGTCTTATGACGAAAGCTACTCAAGCAACAACATATATTCACATACGGGTCCAAGCATAGGAGAAAAACCTATTTGTGTTTGTTTTATAAAAATTAGCATGCATCTCCCTCGCGGGGTTTAAGAAAAATATTTGAAAAGCGAGGCTATGAACTCACCGTAAGTCAAGTAAGCGAAGAGGATCGAGAAGTTGAGTATATAGATCGAGAGAGACCACCCACAATCACCGACAACCTATAGGAGTGACGCGAAATAGTAAAATATAAAAGTAAAAACAATACGTAAGAGAATTTAGCAAGTATGGGATATGTTTCTTAGATATATGCGTGGCGTTGCGCAATGACTTAACTAAAGTGGTTTTATTCCAAAATATGACTAACAATATGAGTTTATAAGTAAATAAACATATATTAAGTTTTACATATTAATTATTATCTTTTTATCAAAATTGTGTACTTTATATGTTCTTAGAAAAGACGTAAATTTCCAGTTTCTGATTTGACCAGTTTTTAATAAGGCATAATTATTAATCCGTAAGGGATATGAATATGAGGTTTTCGCCCATGGAAAGCTATTTGAATCTAGTTTCCATAACATTAACCCAATCAATCTAAACTTTTACCAATCAATGAGAATTACTATTTTAAGGACAGACTACCAAAACAGAATGTTAGCCAAAATATACACTTTTACAAAAACGAACATAAAATAAAATCTATAATAGAAATCAATGTGAGGCCAAGTGCTGGAGCTTCCCTATGATGTCAAGTATAAGTCCATGTTTTAAAAACCTAAACCTTTAGTTCATTAATCTATAGAAAAACATGTATCCTAATTGAAGGTTCAGATTTGACCTAGTTTCGTATTTTGGCCATATCTCACTCATCCAGAACAATTGGTTGAGCATACAACTATCCCATAGATCTGAGACATATATCTATCTACCTATGAAATTTAATCACAGACCCCAAGCTAAATTTTTAGAGTTATCATACGTTTTAGCTACTGCCTCAAAACTGTTCTAATAAATCATTGGGAAATCAATCTAAGACTCTTCTAAAACACCAATCATTAACTTGCAATGACACTAC
>BQNB010009326.1:0-32913 GCA_026074375.1 Tanacetum coccineum | reverse complement strand
GTAATTGTACTTTTAGTTGGGATAGTTGGTTGCAACACCCCTATTTGATCTCTTTGTAATTCTTTTTCTAGCTTCTTGCTACTTAGTTTTATAATAGTTGCCGTTCTAAAAAAAAAGTACTTGTTTGTCTCACAAAATATACTCACTAACAAAAAAAAAACAAAACACAAAAATACCGTAGGCACCCGCCACTCTACCAACAGAAGAGACGAGTGACATTTTATGTGATGCAGTTTGGTTAGCCGTTGATATCAAAAAATACTAATGACGCACGAATGGCATATTGCCCAAAGAAAGAATAGGTCGAAGTCAAAAAAAAATTGTTACAAAAGAATAAGGCTTCATATAACGTTCCCATAATCAAACCCAAATTTCGAGATATTGACCCGATAGATGAGTGTAAGTATGAAAGCATAGTATTAACCTTAAAACGTACCTCTATATGCACTATGGTATATAGGGGTGTTCAAAAAAACCGTGAAACCGACGAACCGAGCCGAACCGTTCAATCCGAAACCGAAAAAACCCGAAACCGAAGAAACCGAAACCAAAAAAACCCGCTTATAATGGTTCGGTTTCGGTTTTTACTTTTAGATATCCGCGGTTAACCGAACCGAACCGTGCATATTATACATGATTATATTCTAACTAATATTCAAAATAATTGTACAATTATTAACAGTATTATTGTAATACTTTATTGTATTATTGACTTTTTCGCTCGTTAAAGTAAACATTTTGTAAAAATCTATGGTGGTGAAAATTGATTAATGTGATGTATTCTATAACGTCGAGTAATATTTTTTGTTAATACGTTATATATGTATAATTGATGCAATTATTGTAACGAAATACTTAATTTTTATATGATTTTAAATTCAAGCGGTCATTTAATTTTCTTAGAAATACATTTAATGTTATGTCTATGAAATTTTTATACGTGAAACTCTATTTATAACGTCAAAAACGGGGTTAAAACCGTGACCGGAACCGCGGGTAACCGCTCACTTCGGGTACCCGCATGTCGGTTTACCCGCCTAGTACCGGTTCGGCACGATAGTAAAATTAATTACCCGTCCCCGCGGACGGATAGTTTAATTTCCAAAAAAATAATCGAACAGAAAACAGCCACCTGCTGTGAACACCCCTAATGGTATATAAAACTAATTATAGTGTCTCTTATTTACCTATGTGGGACAATACCAAAATTCATTTCCATGATTTAAGCTTTTGTTTTAAATGCTTTGATTCACATTCATATTACCTTCATGCTGAACATATATACCATAGTGCCATAAAGTTAATACTATGTTTTCAAATGTGCCCTGCAACATTTTCTGTTCTTGGTTTTAATCCAACCATAACGGTTTCTTTGTTTACTATCCTCTCATACATTCGATAACAATACAAAACCAGCTTAATCGTGTGGCTTTTTTTTAGTGACATTAAGTGGCCTTATACCTGACGTACGTCCAGTAGTATTTGAAATCACCCGATGCATCAAAAATCATTCATTTAAAACTAGTTGGTGCTCGACTTTCAAATCACCCTATGCATCAAAAATCATTCATTTATATAAGACTAAAAACGACTTACATCCACATAAGTTGTCAACCCCACAAAAAGAAAGGTGACAAATGTGAGCAAAAGAAGGCAAAAATGAAGGGAGGTGAAAGAATCAAGTTCTAAATGAGCCAATGGTCCTTGAATGAAAGCTTTTAGCTATCACCGAAAGTTACTTTGATGTCGCTTCAATATGATGAGCAACTGAGCCGCGCCATCCATTTTTCTTCATGACTACACACATCAAACATTACATCAGTTGATGAATGTGACATTGAAATAAATACAAAATACAACCCATATTTGATAACAAAAGATGAATCAGTCACATTTGGTATAACGATGCTAAATATATAAGAGATCCTAAAGAAAGTTAAGGACATCTGGTTTTATACCAAAAATATAAACCTTACACAACAATTTTTCTGAGAAAAGTTTACCAGGAAACCCATACGGATCGGAATCTATTCATAAAGAAATAAAGAGGGATCTTGCATTATGACTAAGAGAGGTAAAAAAAGATCAAAGTCGTCAAGCATGTGTCTGGAGCAGTAAAATGCATAACATAAAGAGCACAAAACAAATTTTTTCCATCCATTTATGTCCCTACATGACAAAACAAAAGGCACAAGATACATTAAAACTACCTGTAAAAGACTCGGAATATGGAACCTATCATTTGTCAATCATGCGATGTCACCATGAGTAACTAAACTCAAACAATTGAAACAAGGTAAAAGATCGAAGGGGAGGTTGGACACTTAGACGTGTGATACTATAAAGCTAGTGTGTTTCTTTAACTCTTAAGTAGAAACAAACAGGAACGTTATATACATTAATCAAATTATCACTTTCAAAACGCACCCGTAAAACAAAAGAATAAGTAAGAATCTTTCTTTTTACCCACATTGTTAAAATGTCCAAGATTTATTTCTTTACCTTTCTTCTCATGGCTTTGTCTTTACTCTTTATCCACCTTTAATCATTGAAAATCTTCATGGGTTAACTAATGCTTTTCGTATAAACAAAGAGCTACATCAAACCGAACAAAAAGAGTGCACAGAACTTTATAAAATAAATGGGGAGTTTAAGATTGACCTTGAAGATCAAACCGTACAAAAAGACACGTACAAAATAGCTTATATGATCCATTTCTTACTTGGTGCAGGAAATTTGCTTCCATGGAATGCATTAATCACAGCCATCGACTATTTTGGCTATCTTTACCCTGAAAACATGTGGAAAAGGTGTTTTCAGTAGCTTACATGAGTTCTTCCCTACTAGTTTTAGTTGTGATGATAAAATGGAGCAATTTGATCGAGCCGAAAAGTTAGCTTTATAGGGAGGATGAACATTGGATTTACTATCTTATTTCTCTTATGGTAACTCCTAAAATTGGTGGCAGTGGGTTTTATGTTACAGTTGCATCAGTTGTTATATGTGGTTTAGCCGATGGGTTGATTGGTGGGAGCCTAATAGGGTCTGCAGGGAAGCCATTTTTGCTGGAACTGATTCATCCGGTTTGTTTCGTTAGCATGCAAATTTGTACAAATGACTGTCGGTACGCTGATGGGTCGTAACAACTCAGAGTGTAGCCTAGCACCAGTGGTAAGTGGCAAATGAGTGGGATGGCGGGAAACAACTCCAACATGAACATCCAACTTCAAGTGCTAAATTATGGGACGTGGCTAAAATGATCAAGTGGCCAGCACTCGGGGTGTTTATTATATATACTGTCACGCTATCAGTTTTTCCAAGATTTTTAGCTGAAAAGATTGAGTCCAAAGTACTTAAAGATTGGTACCCAATAATGTTAATATCCACAAATAACATAGCGGATTTTATTGGAAAATGTTTTACAGCGATATATATGGTAAAGAGAGTTAATAAGGCTACTTGGGGTTGTGTGGCAAGGTTATTGTTTTATCCTCTATTTACAGCTTGTCTTCATGGACCTAAATGGTATAGAAGTGAAGAGTTTGTGGTATTACTGACCTTCATGTTGGGTTTCACGAATGGGTATCTGACTTGTGTTATCATGATTTTACCAACGGAAGAGACGAATGGCATTTTGTGTGGTGCAGTTTGGTTAGCCGTGGTTGCCAAACAATACCAATGACGCACGAATAAAAAAAAAAGATAAGGCTTCATATAACGCTGACATGCTCATACAGACCCCGAGTAAATTTTATATTGACGCGGGAGGAGTAAGATCATGAAAGCATAATATTAACCTTAAAACGTACACTCCATATGCAATATGGTATGTAAACTTAAAATAGTGTCTCTCATTTACCTATATGGGACAATAACAAAAACTCATTTCCATGATTCCATCCGTAAGCTTTTGTTTTAAATGCTTCAATTCTCATACCATAGTGCATATACATTCGACTGCACGGTGTCTTTGTTGACTATCATCTAAGTTTCTCTCATTTATCTAATATTTTGAAATATGTCATTATGTATTATTGCAGTTTTTTTAGGGAGTGACGGATAGCAAAACCCGAACCCGATTAAGCCTATTAATCGGATTCGGGTTACTCAGGTCAACTAATTTATTCGGGTATAAGTTCGGGTATCGGGTTGGAATTTTTTGGTAACTTGGGTTTGGGTCGACCCGATTGACCCGAATAGATACTCCTAGTTTTTTTATTTTTCTATTAAAATGAGTAAAAAAAGAACTAACCCGAATTCAAATAGGGTCGTGTTCAAGTATGAAATCTTTAACCTTGACCCGACTTTGACCAGACCCGAACACGACCCCCGACGTTACTAACACCCCTAGTAACGGATTTCCTTTGATTAAAAAAAGCAAAACAAGAAAAATTACAAAAAAAACAACAAGAAAAAAGTTTATAAAAGAATGTTTCAAAGTAAATTAAAATTTCTTACTTTTTGAATGCATTTTAGTTCTTCTCATTTTGACAATTCATAGAATTTAAACTTCTTTCATTTGAAATACCAAACACAATATTTGAAAGAATTTAAAATGGAAATGCCATGAAATTCTTCAAATATACCTCAACCAAATGCACTATTAATATAAAGTAAAACTCTCTTAACTCTACAAAAAATAAAAATAAAAAACAGTATTATTAAGTTTTTCTTCATAATTGTGTGCTTCCATTAAATAAACATAGTTGAGCTAAAAAAACGTATTATCAAAAAACATTGTTTGTCGAAAAAACTTAACATTGGTCTTGAAGACATAAAAACAATTCTCTTGTACCCTTTGAAGTAATATGTCACACAAACCCTTCACTTGTGGGATTTAAACGTACACTTGGTTTGATATCTTGAAGATTTGAGTAATACTAGAGTAACTAATATAACGATTAACTCAATCATCACTAGTATTCATTTTTACAACTTTTTCCTGTATAGATATTCCTAATGAGTAACTCGTTTTTGTCTTTCATGCAAGATGCATAATAAACATTTGGTGAAAAGAACTCATTTGAAGACTTAAAATTCATGTATAATTTTATGCATAAATTTATGTGCCAATAATTTATTAGTTGCATCCAAGGTTATAAATAGCGTGAAGCGTGACGTAGCGGCATAGCCAAGCCTCAAGCTTTAGCGTGAGGCGTTGCGTCATAGCGTTTTTAAGGCGTGACTCAAAGCGGCAAAAAATATTTCTTGCTAGTTGGTTTTATAATAGTTGTCGTTCTAAAAAAAAGCTACTAGGCTTAAAATTGAGTTATAGAGTTACTAAGCACGAATCTCATGCAACACAAATCATAAATACTTGTAAATAAGCTCAAGTCCAATAAATATCTTTAAAAAAAAATAAAAAAAATAAATCTCTTAAAAGCTTCAAAAAAACGCGCCACGCCTTGCGATATAGCGCGCTATATCACGCTTTATCACGCTTTATTGCACGCTACGCCTAAAGGCGGCGCCTTGACCTGTTTTGTAACGTGGAGGCTACGCCTCGAGCTATGGCGCCGCTATAGCGCACTACAGCGGCGCTATTTAGAACCTTGGTTGCATCAATTGGGTCACAATCGGGTCCAATTATTCACAAGTCAATAGGCTAACTGACTCATCAGACGGAAGATACACACTTAGACCGGCTGACGTTTGGTTTTTGGATGAGTTGGAGGAAAACATGCGTGTGTGGATTTGACCGGGGTTTCTCCTCTTGTAGGGTTGAGTGGTAGGGGTTTTACAGTGGGTCATGCTGCTTTGAAAGCCGCCTCATGCAAAGTGACAAAACACGAGAAAGTTTGCATTGAAACAAAATTAGCCCGTCCCAACGCAAATTTTTTTCCCCCGAATCATACAAAAAAATAAAATATTAAAAATTAGCCCCGCCATAACGGCACTCGCTCCAAAAAAAAAAAAATCCCGAACGTAAAAAAAAATTATTCGGGAAAAATTAGTCCCGCCGCAACGCAGCCGGGTTCTTTTGCTTGTAATTAAACATTTGTGAAAAAGAACTCATTGAAGACTTAAAATACATGTATAATTTTATGCATAAATTTTATGTGCCAATCAATTTATTATTGGCAGCATATGGGTCACATTCGGGCAAATCCTTTTTTTCTCATGTTGTAGGGATTTATGATCCATCAGTACGGTAGATACACACTTGACGGATGACATTTTGGTTTTTAGATGAGTTGAAGGAAAACATGTGTGTGTAGATTTGACTGGGGTTTCTCCTCTTGTGTTGGTGAGTGGTAGGGGTTTTACAGTGGGTCAGGCTGCTTTGAAAGCCGCCTCATGCAAAGTGACAAAACACGAGAAAATTTGCATTGAAAATCAACATGTGTTTATTCCTTTCGCGTTTGATACATTTAGTTTTCTTGCACTTGAGGTGGTGGAGCTACTTAATAGAGTTCGGGTTATGAACAGTAATGTTATGACGCCTAGATCCACAAATGTGATTTTTTATAGGATTAGCTTTGCAATTCAAAAAGAGCTAGCGGCGCATGTTGTTGCTCGTTTGTCTTGCATCACTATGTAAATAATAAATTATAAGCAATAAATATTTTAGTTGTAAAAAAAAGTCTCTTAATAGTAAAATGTTTTATAACTTAATTCAATTTAAACATGTGGCTTTAGAGTGGCAACAATTCATTTAGAACTGAGGATGCTATTTTATTGTTTTCGTCATTATGGATTATTATTCTTAATCCTCGTAATTTATTCGTCTCAACTTTATTGTTTTGTATCATCTAGGATCAAATAAGAAGAAAAAACAAATGAAAAGAATAAGAAGATACCACAATCAAACATTTTAGATACATCTCTCTTTAAAATTCTCTCTGTTATTTACGATGTGTTACTGATTTGTTTTCTTCTCATCGTATATCTTCTCTTATTCATCTATCATCTTTTGTCTTTTCTTATTGTCCACTACTAACTATATAGTTGGTACAATTATTTAAGTACAATTATTGTTCAAACCATGGGGAGAAAATTAATCTCTCATTGATCACGAAGGTTCACCTGCGCCGACTCCGGCCTATCCAAAAGAGTAGTCTCCTTAGGATTAGTCGGTTCGCAATGTCGAATCGAAAATTCAAGTATACCAAAAAAATCATTTACAAAATTATATGAAATAATTGATTAAATGCCAAGCGTAAAACTATTGATTTATGACTTGTCAAAACTAAAGAGGTATTTTCTTTAAATTGTGATGGGCAATAATTTTAAAATGAAGGAAGTAAGAGAGCTAGATGCAGTGGGCACCAACAACATATTGGTGTGCCACCTCACCACCTATAATAACACACCAATAACTAACACATTATTCTAAGCCAAAGAAACGGTTTTACATGGTGATTTATCTGAGACAATTAATATGTACCAGACTCTGGGGTTTCAGGATTATGCACATCCTCATTATGTTTATTTATTACAGAAGTCTCTTTATATGCTCAAGCAGGCCTCTCAGGCTTGGTTTCAGCGATTTGCAGCTTATATTACTCGTGGTGGGTTTACTCATAGCCGATGCGACTCATCTTTATTTATTTACAGACATGGGGCACACACTGCTTATTTATTATTGTATGTTGATGATATTGTTCTCACTGCTTCTTCTGAGATTTTGTTACAGCGGATTATTGCTTCATTGCATCAGGAGTTTTCTATAACAGATCTCGGTTCGCTTAATTATTTTTGCAGTATTTCTGTTACACGTGATTCTTCGAGGATGTTCTTATCTCAGCGCAAATATGCTGCTGAGACTCTCGAGAGGGCTCATATGGTTAACTGCAATCCAAGTCGGACTCATGTTGATACTGAGTCTAAACTCGGAAATGATGGTGATTGATGCGATTGTCATAGGACTTCTACACGAAGTTTTACAACTCCCTAGGCAGAGTACCTAACCGTTGTTGTAGTATAGGCAAGACTTGGAGGATTGTTATCGTTCTCTAGGGTAATAGGTTGGGAAGGCTTGATCACGGTCTAACAGAATTCTAGGGGTTAAGAGAATATTATTTTTGTATTTTTATGTTTTATAGAAAGCAAGTAAATCTATGGTTTGAGAGGTTGGTTTGTTTAACTATTAACTAAACTAATTATAATCTAAACTACTGGTGATAACTTTATGATAATTGAATGTATTTACTTAATCATGCATTACTAATCAGATTGCTTCACCTAATCCTGCTGCATTGTCACACTTGTGATGATCTGTGTAAGTATTTCCTAGGTCATGAACGCATTACACGAACCCGCCGTCTATTTAATATTCCGTTAGGGCAACACACAAGTAAGGTAGTATGAAGACTATTACAATGCCCATAAGAGTATATTAAATGCGTGTGAAATACCTTAAGAGGGATCAACCATATAAGGGGGTACAGTAGTATGAAGAATGTTACACGATGGTATCCTTTCTACGCACTCGCGTTTCCCTAGACGTGTCTGCAGCGATACTGACAAAAGCTGGTTTTCTAAAGCCTAACGCGCAACATTCATCAACAAGAAGCAACAGTAATAGGATCTATAATCCAACTTTTATGCAATCGTAAGCAAATACAAAGGAGGATTTAGCCTCACATGTTATAATGAAAGCAAGAATATAAATCAATCACACAACACATAGACATATTGAATGATTAATGATAAATAACCTTAATTGAATTAAAACATGGATCTAAGGTAGTACAATAGGGTTTTGAGGCCCTAAAAATGACTTATGAAGCTGCTACAAGGGCCAGAGTTCGTCTCCCTAAAGTTATACAAAGTTACACACTTGAAACCCAAAAATTGGTTTTATATGTATAGAGATATCGCTGCGATGGCGTTGCTTTGTACTCCTAATGCTGTCGCTACGTAGATGGTTCTAGATCTACTTTAAGTCGGCCACGTCTTGACGATGTCGCTGAATCTCTGACGCCGTCACCATGAATGTCATAACGCCTTCGCTTTATGGTTGTGACCCCGTCTCTAGGCTCTGAATGAATAATTCTTCATGGTTCTTGGTGTAGAGTCATAGTCTTGTCCGTTTCTTCTACAAATGAGCCCAAGTTATGTGTATTTCCTTCAAATGCCATCCAAATGCTAAAAACATGAAAACAAGCGATTAAGCACAAAATCTGGGCATATTTGCATGATTTAAGGGGTTAAATGACCCCAAAATAGTGTATAAAATGACACCTCATCATGCACTAACAATGACAAGCATGCTGAAAAAAATGATGTGCATGTGATCCTATCGAGACAAAGGTGGATGATTGGGAATTCAAAGGTGTAGGATCCCAATAACACTTCACTTCATAGAATCAAACACGAAATCGGAACTAGAAATGAGAAAGAGAGATGAGTTGTTTAGAGAGAGAAACTAGAGAGAGAATTGAGAGAGAAAAGAGAAAATATATTATTTAGATATTTTGAACAACTTGACAATTTCCTTTTTCTAAAGAAGAAAAAGCTTATATACCCCGTCACGTAAAAGTGACGCGCGGGATATTTAACTAGGACCCGGGCTTGGGTTTTGCTTGGGATTAAACCCGAAACATATACAATATTAGATTAACTATCGAGCCCGATTCCTGATACTTTCCTATTACAACATTAACTAATTAAAGACCGAAGCTCCATCGTAGAGTGACCGAACTTCCTTGTTCGACTCAATAAATTGAGGCTAACAATCTCCCCCGAAGTGAGGTCTTGAACACGGGAACGAGCTTCCTTTATTGACTCAATAAAATTGAGGCTAACAATCTCCCCCGAAGTGAGTTCTTGAACACGGGAACGGGCTTCTGTTGGGAATAAATCTTCATAGGACTTAATACTGCCAACAGTACTAAAGGAGTTAGTACTGCCAACACAAAGTTAGTACATAGTATGAGTCATCAACTTCCGGTGAAGTTGGACCATCTTCAAGAGCGAGGAAAGCATCAGCTTCCTCAAGAAGAAGGAAATCACTATCCCCGAAGGGAGTGAGAGTCGGAGAGGAGGTAGAAATGATCGAGTCATAATAAGGAGTGGGATTGCCACTCACGATCACATCGAAGAAACCGAGAACTTCTTGAGAATACTCCTCACAAGCCATTTCAATGACGTCGATTTGTTTAACCGAATTATCATTGTAATTAGAGGAGTATCTCGAAGTTTGATCAAGATTGAATGTGATGGCTTCTTTTTCAACACGAAGGGTTAATTCACCTTTGTACACATCAATTAAAGCACGTCCGGTCTTTAAGAAGGATCTCCCGAGAATTAGAGGGACTCGGGGATCGTGTCAGAACCCAATATCACTTTCACTTCATTATTGAAACAAGAAAATAAGATGAGATAAAATGGAAGAATTGTAGAGAGAGAAACTAGAGAGAGAAAGGTAGAGAGAAAATGAGAGTTGGATGATTAACTTGCAAAATGGAAAAATTACAAATGAACCAACACCATTTTCCATAGTGGAAAATGGTATATATACCCTACACAACTACATGGGGTGTGTGGGCTTTTACTTGGGCCGGGCTCGGGATTGACTTGGGCTTTTAGCTCGATACACATACAATATTAGCTTACATTTACAAGCCCGTTTACCCTTCTAGCCTAGTACAACGTATATTAATTTAGTGACCGAGACCTAATATAATTATGAACGAACTTCCATTGTTCGACTCAATATTTTGAGGCTAACAATCTCCCCTGAAGCGAGTTCATTGTGACACTCCTTCGTGAGATCAATGAGATTGCTGTTGTCGTTAAGATCTTGTGGTCTTGGTCTCTGAATTTGTTGTAGGCTTGTTCCTTCATGCTTTATGATCTTTGATCTTGAGCCTTTGTCATTGTCTTTTAACTTTGTCTTTTTCGTCCGAGATCTTTAAATCTTTATCCTTCCGTCTTGATCGTCTTTGCCACCTTGCGATCTTGTGTCTTGACCAACATGCTCATAGACTATGCATCATCTTGAAAGCTAGCTAACAATCTCCCTTGATAGACTGATTCTTTGAAGAAGGATCTTGATATCAAGTTTGTTCGAGAAGTCCTTTGTCTTAATTCTTGAGCTTTTTAAGATTTCTTGGAATCTTGATGCTTATAGTATGTCTTTGTAGTTTGAGCATGAGCATGTGGTAATGAATCCGACTTCAGCTGGAATGAGGCATCACCATCTCCATCTTTATGTATCCTGAAATAAAACAGTTAGCAATAAAGCGGGTGGACGAATATGGCTTTGTCATTCGTCCGGATTTGGTTAGATTAACCTCCGGTTCCGTAGGACCATTTTACAGTATAAATACTGTACCTGTGATCAGGTAGATTCAAAGAAATCCCTTGACAAGTTTTCTAGCTCAAAGCGTAGTATCTTCTAACACAGATGTATTAGATTTGCCATGCTTGCTAGTTCTCATTACCGGAACGTCTCAAAGCAGACAACACGGTAAGAGTGAATCAGATAGTTACTATCTTTCTGATTAAGCCGTCAATTCATTTCCTGGAACAAGTTTGATTCACATTGAATCGCACCATCGTTTCTTTCCAGTTGACACAAGTTTGATTCATATAGAATCTCGCAAGTCACCTACCAAGAGCTTGTTTGATGCTGGCTCAAGTAGGATTTCCATCTTCACTGTAAACATAAGTAACACTGCGGATGTTCTGCACAATCACAAGGGATAATAGCGTAGACACTTGTAACCGCTTGTGAACTGTAATATTGTTCAACAAGTGTTAGAAATGGAAATGTGTCCTAATGATATTTAATTTATAGGATCCTATGGCTCTAGACTGATATACGTTTTGGTTTTAGTAATCGGAGGCTAGGAGCAGACGTGCCACATTCAACATCAACTAACCTCACGGAGTGAAAAGTCAATATAGTCGTGGTGTATCTTCCGTGACAAATGAGACAAGTTTCTTTTGAGAGAAACCCGAAAGGCCTGGGAAGGTTTGTGGCAATGCATCACTGGTGTCCAGATGCGTCTTCAATGTCCAGCACTCAACATTGTGGATCTGACACATATGTAATGACCGCGTTTCCTGCCTAAGTTGTGGTGGAGGGCTGCTTTCATTAAGAGACCCTTTATCTATCCAGACATTCATTTCATTCTTCAACCCCTAAAATGCTTACCCAGAGACGTCATTACAAACACCTTGGTTAGTGAATTGTTCCAGTGTTAGGCCTCAATCTTTAGTCGTCCTCTTCCCTAATACACATTCATCTCCAATCATATACCTAAGGACTTTGCTATTTCTAACTATGAGTGTACTTGGGTAATCCCTTCCAGTTCAGGTTGGATCATAGGAAAATACCATAACCATACCACCTATACTTCAGAATCCTCGTGAAATAATAAGTTGGTAGGTTATGAGATAGTAACCAAAAAAGACCTTTTTCAAAGAGTAACAAGCACTTTGAAGTCGATAGTCAAGATCACTTAATAATTTTCAAGATCAATATGTTTAAAATACAGTATAAGATCGAACCATAAAACCTTTTCTTACTGTTCAGCACATTGAGTCGATTATATCATATTTTAATTACATTTTCTCCCTTTAGATTAAATAATAAACATTTAGTTTTTGAAATACCTTGTGATTAAAATATGTCTTGAAAATTCTATGGGGAGAAAATATTATCAGCATGAATGGTTTGGAACATTTTGATAATGTTTTGAATACATAAGAGTTGTCGTTGTTGATGTATCCAAAAACATTAAAACTTTGTTTTTCAAAAAAAACTCCCCCTCAAAAATAGGACCAATTGAGAAATTGTTGTCTTTTGAAAACATTGTGAGGGTTGGAGTGTTGAACACACAATTTTGAAAGATTATGAATTGTCATCGAGAAATTCTTGAAAAATTGTGTTCAATTTTTTTGAAAAACCAGATGTTAGAGGACTTCTCTTCTAACGGTAAGGGTAAGCGCACTGAAACGTACACTATCCTTTTTCTTGAGCTAAAAACATTGAATGTCTTGTAAGAACAGCTCAAGACCGAGAAACGTTAATTTTCTCGTTGTGAGGATAAGTTATAAACCTTCCTGTATTTTAAGTCCGGGTTATGTACTGATATTTGCACATAAGCCATTTAGAAAATTAGAAATGACATGTTTTGAAACTATTTGCAAACTCTCGCTCGAACTTCATTTACACACCCGTGTCAATGTTAATCGACATTTCTAAGCACGTAAATGTTATCGATTCCAAGAGATATGTCGAGAAGATTCTTTTTGGAAATTTTCTATTTTTTAGATTTTGTTTTTATATATATATACCTGTTGTCCTCAGCATTGCTATGTGAAGGTGGTAGCTGTCTTGTCTGCTAGAGGAACACTTTTGGAACCAGCTTTGAACTTGACTATTCATTGCTGTGGTCGTGAATTCCGAGTTCTGAAAGGTTATGATCAGAAGTCATTTGATGAGGAACGAGGCCTGAACTGATATGAACAGACGTCATTTGCCATGAAGACCAAGGCTTGATCTGCTGCGATCAAACATCTTTTGAACATTAAGGAACGGGGCCTGAAGTGTTATTTTCAGCAGACACCATTTGACATTAACGACCGAGGCTTGAACTGCTGTGTTCAAACATCATTTTGAAGATTTCATCTTTTGTGAAACCATTCTGCACGGGTTCTTAGATATCAAAAAATTTTAGCAAACCACACTTTGAGATTTTCCTTGCTTTTCATTGTATAGTGCATCTGCATTTATGTCAATTCGTTGTTGCTTTTGACCATTGAATGACGTACCTGCACTTAAACCCAGAGTTTGTTTGCATGCATGAATATGAGGGATATCTACTATTGAACCATGCGCGGGTTCACTGTCAACCTTGTTTGTGCTAAAGGCGAATATCTTTCCAGTAGGAACCCATCTAAGACCAATTGTCTTGAAAATTCTACCCGTCGGTTTCCACCTAAGACAAGATCTAGGATTCATTGTTTTCTCAGGGACAGTCTTTTTGTTTGAGAACCTATGTCCTGTGGGGATCTGTCTTTCTGGTTTCTTAGATGCACTTGACTTTTCTACGGGCATATATCTCTTTGTTGTCTTATGGGATTTTGCATCCTTATTCTGTGCAGAGGCACGAGGATTTAACCTTGAGAGGTATTCTAAGACGCATTCATCATGATTTGCACTGTAAAGGCACTTTTTGCATGTAGGACATTGCAATTCATTGAACTTCAAGAAAGGCTTTTGTTTCCTATGTTCTCCTAAGTGAACATCTTTGTTTGAAACCCGACTACTCATTGATGCTTGCCAATTCCTAGGTTTTGGTTTGCAACCATTAGCAGTGTTGGGTAATCTAGCAGGATCAATCATACTAGGTTTTCCATTTACTTCTTTGTCTTTCTGAAGTTGTGCACTTTTCTTAGCTTTCTCTAGGTAGTAGTTATGAACCATGTCATTTGAGCCTACTTTTCTCCCTTGGTAACTGATGTGAAACATGTTTGGGCCAATTCCTAGAGGGGACATGTGCCAATCACATTGTGTTTCGAACTGTGGTTTCTAATCTGATGGCAAATCTGTTGAGCGACTTGTTTAAACAAACCATCTAACACATTAGTTTTATTAACCGGCTGTTTCGTTTGAAAACTTCTCATTTCAAGAGAATTTGAAAAAGGGTCGGTTTTCCTAAAACTGATGGTTTTGGAATGCGTTGAGATTTGTTGCGAACAAACAGATGGTTTATTAAAATTGAAGTTTTCAACAGACTTTCCCTTGCATTCTCGATGAGTTTCTTTAACTCACATAGGCTAGTTCTTGTCTTGCATTTGAGCTTTCAAAAATCTAGTTATTTCATGATAGTGTTCACGTTCTTTCGAAATACATTGTATCCGTTTTCTTTGCAAAAAGAGTTGTTTTTTCATTTGTTCCTTTACATTGTTGTTTAAAGCAAGTTCAAGAGAAAATCGAGTGTTTTTCAAGTTTAGAAAAAAACTTTTTAACAATTATTATGAAACTTCTTTGTTAACAGATTCAGTTTGTTCGAAAGCTTTTGTGCAACGACATTCACATTCTTTGACTTTATGAAGTACAAGCATTGTAATTCAGTATTAGGCATTTAAATCAGACAGAGAATGCAAATATGAACAGTAACATCTTTGACCCCACTCCTTCGGAAGTAGATCTATATGTTTGAAAAATCAGCCTTTTCTGATTCAAGTTCGTCAAGCTCTTTTCAAGGGAATTAACGTATCCAAATCGTCATTATGTCTCTTTTTAGATACATGATAAAACAAGACGTCCAGTATAGTTTTGTTTGAAAGAGGCATTATAACGTTTTGATCAAAACTTCCATTGGTCTTAGCAGTTGGGTTAGGAATGCATACTAGTATATTAGACCATGTTTGGTTGGACAAATTGTTCATAAAATGATTAAAGTTGTTTGTATTCGTTATAAAGTTGTCTACTTTTACTAATGGATTTAGAAATGGTAGAAAGGCCCGGTTTTTAGCAATGTTTGGCTATTGTCTAAACTAAACGTTTTTCTCACATTGTCTTCTAACTTCTTTAGCGCGTTCCAACTATCATAGATAGGTGTTGGGATGGTGGTTTGGAAAGTTTCATAAAGAACTTTTTGATATGGTAATCATATGGTTCACTTTGTCTTTATCCAATTTTGATCTACTTCCTTTTCAAGAGTCACTGTTCTGCCCCATTGGGGCAAAATCTGTTTGCAGGATCAGAAGTATCTATTGGGATCTCATACAAACGAGGCTTTCAGATTGAGCTATTGAGGTACTTTGGATTAGCCAAAAGGGTGATCTACCATTTACGTGCGCATTGAGGTGTTAACATGGTAATGGTCTGAATTGACTGATTGCGTTTATAATGAATTTCATTTAAAAAACTTTATTTGTTTATCCATTTCAATCATCTTGCAATATTCTTCCTTCCTTACCTTGAAATCCGGAAATGACCTTACTTTTCTTTTTGTTGACCTTCAATATTGTGACCTAGTAACAGACTATTTTGACTAGCTTCGTGTTTTGATTGGACAACTGAAATTCATAAATTTTAGTATTTAACCCTCTTGATGTAAATGTCTTTACGAGCTACTAGTCTAGCAGTTTATTTAACTTTGTTTGAAGTATTTTTATAATCACTCGTCTACGGTCATTAAGGGCCGTGTACTTCTCAAGCTCAGTCTGTTTGGTCTGAAGTGCAATCAGACAACTATCCCGACTGCTAGTAGCCTCCCCTAGAGCCCTACTAGTCTCATCATGGTTAGTTTTGCACTTTTCCAATTCTTGAGTCAATGATGCGTTTGCTTTCTTTAATTGCTTTAAAATCGTTTTGTTTTCCTCCGTATCAAGAGTCAAATTGCAATTAAATTAACAAGCGCAGCACGCTCATGAGACATTCTGCAGCATGTTTCTCAAAATGGGTCTTTCATTGGCAAACACATTCTTTTCATCATTGTTTTGTACCTGTTTCAATGGCGTATCAGTAGAACTTGATTCTGCAGGTAAGACTTCCTGAATTTTTGCCATGAAACGTAATGTGCTTCCAATTCCTTCTTTTCTATCTTTCATCTGTTACAATCCCACTGCAGTTTCATCTCCATGAACTTAACCGATGATTGAACCTCTTGAACTTTGCACTGTTGAATCTGCAACTGTCTTTCACTCAACTTTTTCAACGTCATCTTAAGCTCTTGCTCATGACTTGCTCTTTCTATTATACATTGCTCAATGGAGTCCATGTTTTGAATTATTGTTTCCTTGAAGGTTTGAGCTTCCATGGAAGTGTATGCATTGAAATCTTGTAATATTTCCCGAGCATTTGTATTATACTTGGAAAGTCGACCTCTTACGAAAGTATGAATGTTCAAACTTGGCCCTTTGATCGCACGCTATTCAGAATTGGCATCCTCTCAGTGAAGGTTTCATTGCTGAATTGCATTTCCAAATTCTGCATGTTTCGAGATAGCACAGACCTGAAAAGTCCTTCATTCGCATCAAAGAGTCGGTGAAAAGCTTCTCTAAACTCGTAGTACATTGAGTGGTTAGAGCTCGAGAGATGTTGAATTGTTGTCTTGAGTGCATTCAATTTGTTCAAGGAGTTTTCTTTTAAATTCTTTGCTTGCATCTGCAGTTTCTGTATCTCTGGTTCCTCTAACACTGAACCCGAAGATGAAGTAACATTTGTTCCCATTTTAACGTGAATTATGAAGTGTGAAAATTTTGTTGGATCTTAAGTGGATATGATGTGATTGATGTTGTGGGTTTGAATACAATAGACGTTCACGGGATTTTACATGTCTATGATTAGAACCGATAAAAATTTAACGGGATTTTTACAAAAATATTAGAAAACCGTGAATGATTTGATTCAGAATCGCGGGACAATGATTTAATTGTCTAAAAACAGATAATTTTCTGGCTAGGGTTAAAGCTGTTTGTTTAAATAGGCTCACCAAACTGAAACGGGCCAAAAAATACAGATGGGCCGTGAGCTAGAACAAAAACAAGTCTAACACAAATTCCAAAAAAACTGAAAAATGTCAATAAATCATAGTAAACGTGGGTTTTGGGCTTCAAAAAATCCATAACCAGCTAGCTGGTTACAACGTGATCCGTCTCGTTTTTCTCTTCGATTTGAGAGGTCACGGGCCTGAAACGGACTTACGGATCAAAAGTTATGGCTGTTTTACTGAAACCCTTTTCTTCACACAAGATTTCTAGACAAAACGCAGTGCAATCTTTAACCAAAACGCAGTGACACCAAAAACGCTGTGAACCAAAACGCAATGAACCAAAACGCAGTGAACTTTGGTCCAAAACGCAATGGAATCTTGGTCAAAACGCAAGGAAATTGGTCAAAACGCAAAGAAATTTGGCAAAACGCAATGAAATTTCTTCAAAACGCAACCTGTAATCAAAACGCAATGAACCAAAACGCAACCAAAAAATCAAAACGCAACATGAAGAAAATCAAAATGCAACATGAAGAAAATCAAAACGCAACAAGAAGAAATCAAAACGGAACAAGAAGAAATCAAAACGCAACAAGAACTTTGCCAGAGAGTCAAAACGCAACGACGAAATATACGATTTTTTTCACCAAAAATCGCCTTATAATCACCCTTTTTGACCTTTTAACTTGATTTCTCTTGCACAATTAGCTACCTTATGTCTAGATCTTGCTTAATAACATAAACATTCACACATCTAAGCACAAAAATTCGGGTTTGATTTTTTTCTTCAATATTACACACGAATTTGATCTTGTTTAACCACAAGAATCAACCACGAATCCACACGTAGCTCTGATACCAATTGTAGGATCCCGATATCACTTCACTTCATACAATCGTTCACGAAATCGAGCTAGAAATGAGAAAGAAAGATTGAGTTGTTTAGAGAGAGAAAGAGGAGAGAGAAATGAGAGGAAAAGAGAATAGATATTTTTTAGATATTTTGAACAACTTGACAACTTACTTTTCCAAGTGGAAAAGTTCCTTATATACCCCGACACTTAAAAGTGACACGCGGGATATTTAACTAGGACCCGGGCTCGGGTTTTGCTTGGGATTAAACCCGAAACATATACAATATTAGATTATCTATCGAGCCCGATTCCCGATATTATCCTATTACAACATTAACTAATTAAAGACCGAAGCTCCATCGTAGAGTGACCGAACTTCCTTGTTCGACTCAATAAATTGAGGCTAACATATCGACTCATCCGTTGAACATCTAATATACAACGACAACATATCGAGTCATCCGACAACACATTGAGTCATCCGTCGAACGTTTAATTTTTAGTCATCCGTTGAACGTCTAATGTACAACGACATCATATCCAGTCATCCGTTGAACGTCTAATGTACAACAATAACATATCGACTCATCCGTTGAACGTCTAATGTACACCGATAACACATCGAGTCATCCGTTGAACGTCTAATGTACAACGACAACACATCGAGTCATCCGTTTAACGTCTAATGTACAACGATAACATATCGACTCA
This sequence comes from Tanacetum coccineum, assembly GCA_026074375.1. NCBI lineage: Eukaryota > Viridiplantae > Streptophyta > Magnoliopsida > Asterales > Asteraceae > Tanacetum > Tanacetum coccineum. Next base: position 13,946 of record BQNB010009326.1, on the reverse strand, counting down.
TCCGTTGAACGTCTAATGCACAACGATAACACATTGACTCATACGTTGAACGTCTAATGTACAACGACAACACACCGAGTCATCCGTTGAACGTCTAATGTACAAACGACCTCTATCTAGGTCATCCGTTGAACGTCTAATGTACAACAATAACATATCGACTCATCCGTTGAACGTCTAATGTACAACGATAACACATTGACTCATACGTTGAACGTCTAATGTACAACGACAACACATCGAGTCATCCGTTTAACGTCTAATGTACAACGATAACATATTGACTCATCCGTTGAACGTCTAATGTACAACGATAACACATTGACTCATCCGTTGAACGTCTAATGTACAACGACAACACATTGAGTCATCCGTCGAACGTTTAATTTTTAGTCATCCGTTGAATGTCTAATGTACAACGACAACACATTAAGTCATCCGTCGAACGTTTAATTTTTAGTCATCCGTTGAACGTCTAATGTACAACGATAACACATTGACTCATACGTTGAACGTCTAATGTACAACGATAACACATCGACTCATCCGTTGAACGTCTAATGTACAACGATAAAACATTGAGTCATCCGTTGAACGTCTAATGTACAACGACAACACATTGAGTCATCCGTCGAACGTTTAATTTTTAGTCATCCGTTGAACGTCTAATGTACAACGACATCATATCCAGTCATCCGTTGAACGTCTAATGTACAACAATAACATATCGACTCATCCGTTGAACGTCTATTGGTACAACGATAAACAAAACCCAAATCGAAGCTCATACGGTGAACGTCATAATGTACACTGATAACATTATGACTCATCCCGTCGAACGGTCTAATGCACAAACGATAACACAATGACTCATACGTTGACGTCTAATGTACAACTGACAACACACCGAGTCATCCTTGAACGTCTCATGTACAAAATCGACATCATATCCAGTATCCGTTGAACGTCTAATGAACAACAAAATTTTTTTTAAACATACTCACTCATCCGTTGGAAAACGTCTAATGTACAACGATAACACATGATCATAGTTGAACGTCTACTTGTACAACGACAACACCGCGAGTATCCGTTTAACGTCTAATGTACAACGGATAACATATTGACTCATTGTTGAACGGTCTAAGGTACACGATAACACATTGACTATCCGATTGAAGTTAATGTACAACGATAAACACATTGATCATAGTTGAACGTCTAATGTACAACGATAACACATCGACTCATCCGTTGAACGTCTAATGTATAACGATAAAACATTGAGTCATCCGTTGAACGTCTAATGTACAACGACAACACATTGAGTTATCCGTCGAACGTTTAATTTTTAGTTCTTAATTATTATAAAAGTGTATAATTTTTAGTTCTTAATTATTTTAAAAGTTTATTAAAAATATATAGTTCTTAATTATTATAAAAGTGTATAATTTTTTAAAAATAATTGTAAATGATAATTATATATTTTATAAAAAATAATTTTAAATAATAGTGATATACGAACCGAGAAACCGGACCGACCCGGCCGAAACGAACCGATTATATATTTTATAAAAAATAATTGTAAATAATAATTATATATTTTATAAAAAATAATTTTAAATAATAATTATATACGAACCGACCGGAACGAACCGAGAAACCGGACCGACCCGGCCGAAACGAACCGATTATATATTTTATAAAAAATAATTGTAATACTAAATTATCTATTTTATAAAAAAATAATTTTAAATATAATTATATACGAACGGACCGGAACGAACCGAGACACGGACCGACTGGCCGAAACGCACCGATTATATTTATTTTATAAAAATAATAGTAAATAATAATTATATTTTGTATAGAAAAATAATTTTAAATTATAATTATAGACGAACCGTGAAACGGGGACCGACTCGGCCGAAACGAACGATTATATATTTTATAAAAAAATAATTGTAAATACTTAATTATTTTGATTTTATAAAAGAATAATTATAAATAATAATAAATACGAACCGGACCGGAACGACCGAGGAAACCGGACCGACCCGGCCGAAACGAAAAACCGTTTATATTTATCATAAATAATTTGTCCATTAATTATATTATTTTATAAAAAAATAATTTTAATAACTTTATTCAAAATTTGAGTTTTGGATAGATTTATAAAACTTTATAATTTTTTAATAAACCTTTTCCCGGAAAACTTTTGGTAAAAATTATAATTTTTTAATAAACGTTTTCCCGGGCGACATGTCGCCCGGGAAAATGTTTAGCAAAAATTATAATTTTGATAAACCTTTTAACGGGCGAATGATCGCCCGGGGGAAAGTTTTTTATATTTGCTAAAAAGGCCCTCCAAATTTTTTGTTATGGCGCCATTTTGCGATAAACGACAAAGTTGTAGTTTTCCAAGATCTGGGTTTTACAGAAGCACCACAAAACGTAAAACATAAAAAAAACTCTCTTTGGCGATTTTAACAGCACCACCACCACCTCTCACCCCCACCACCTCGGTTTTACCACACCACCGGAAACCACCACCACACACCACTCACCACTAAACCCACCACACTCCCACCGCTATTTCACCAGAGCACACGAGCACATTATCGCCACCACCTCCTCCTCTCTTCTTTCTAAACCATAATTCTTTTCTAAACCTCTAACTTAAGAATTCCTTCTACTTCTTTTCTAACCCTCTAATTGTTGGCGGTGTTTGAATTTATTTGTTATAGAACACGCGTATGTTTTTTTTTAATTTTGTTTAAGTATAATAAAGATTGGTTATGGAAGTTTAATAAGATGCTAGAATAAGTTGTTAATTATAAATTGTGTTAATTTTTTTTAGACAGTGACAGTGACACGGTAGCATCTCCGTGTCCGAGAGCCGAGAACGAGCCGAGGGGCCAGAACGAGCTGAGTCGAAAGCAGAAGGTATATTGTAACTTTTTTTTATCCTTTTGGTATCCCCGGCGACATGTCGTCGGGGAATGTTTATAGTTATTAGTTTGTGTAAAATGCAAATCCAAACACTCCTTGACACTGTAAAATGCAAATCCAAACACTCCTTGACAGTTATTTGATATAAATGTATGTTTTTTATTTGATATAAATGGATATGCGTTTAGGTATTTATTTTATTGAACCCTTTAGGAATGTTTTAGGATTTTAGTGATTAATTTCGGAAAATCCCCGTCTGAATTTAATCATCCTATAGAAAACCCGTCCGAAATTAATTTATTAGAAATTAATTTCGGAAAGTCCCCAGTTTGGGACTGCTTTTTGAATGTTTTGTCTCATTTAGGATATGAATGCGTATAATTGGTTTACTATTTGAGATGATTTCGACAGTGTTTCTCCTTTACTCCTACGAATATGTCTTTAAACACATATTTGGGGAGTTGAGGGGAAATGCTGCCGAAATTTTCTCAAATAGTAAATCGGTTATACGCATTCATATATGAGACGAATCATTCAAAGAGTGGGTTAGGATTGCCTTCCATAGTTGCACTAGGTGAACAAAACATCTCGTATTCCTCGTTTGAATGTGTTTAATTAAGTTGCATATAATAACTAAATGTATCGTTAAAACGCAGTTATGGTATTCGATGATAAGAGTTGGACACTTTTACAGCGTCATGAACCATTATTTTATATCGGTCTTGAAAAATTCGTCGATCATTGCAAGCCGTTAGTGAATAGTGCCGGGAAAATAAAATGTCCATGCAAGTCTTGTCGAAATATATTATGGGTACACATCAAACACCTTTCAGACCACATTATGAGACAAGGGTGGGACCCACGTTATAAAATATGGGTGGAACACGGTGAACCGGCTCCACCTACGCCACCGCCAGTAATAGATAACACAAGACAACCTCTGATGAGTGACATGACAACGTTACTTAATGATCCTGATATTATACATTTCGACAACTCATCTGATCTCCCACTTTCTACTAGTTTGAATGACTTGGATAATGCGACCTTGCATATAGATGGTCAATCAACGGTGGTTGACGCACCGCCAGATATCATTGATGTTCCTGACGAAGACGATGATATTATTGGTGATGAAGACGCCCTTCCTCATGATTTAGCAGATTCTGATGTTGAAGACCTCATCAATGTTGATGATGATGGTGTTGAGAAAGTTTATTCTAGTGAAGAAGAAGATTGATCTTGAGTTGTAACTTGCAAAATACACTTATATATTTGAATGAATGAATGAAATTGTTGTGGATTGTTTAAATGTGTATATTTATTTAGATATGTATGTATTTGGATGTGTGCATGCTTATATTATTTTGTTCTGATTTCTCTATGTTATGTAATTGTACATGTTAACAGATGTCGTCGCAGCTGTTGCCGGTCCCACGAAGGTGACCTGGTGGCGTCGTGTGATGATCGTTCCCCCATCACACGTTTGTACACCGGTACAGGGGTTTGCTTTGCTAACAAAGGTAAGAATTTCTGGATTATTGTAATAAAAGCATTAAATTTGATACATATATTGAACTTGCTTGAATTTTTATGCACTTATCACTAACTTGATTTTTGCAGTGCAAAGGTAAACGATAGCCCAATTTGGGCGGAAGGGAGGCGGACAGGTGAATACCGCGACAAAGACCCGGAACCTTTCGCTAAAAGGACATCGTGGAAGCTATAGGGGCACCGTGTCAATCAGTTTTGGATGTGAGGAGACAAACATAACCCATAAACCCTCTCGGGTCACATGCGGTCACTGGTATAATTACATCGGGGAGGTCGTTAGGAGTGTGCCGTTGTACTACCCCTCCTAGGAGAAGGTCCTGAAGGAGCGGAAGGCGGCGTCATTTCAAAAATTTAGGGTCAGGTTTATCTTTTTTGTTTTATTTCATTATCGTTCTGTTCATTTATTTTATTTGTGTATATTTATTAAAATCGTTTATTTATTTATATTCATATTAATAAATAAACAAATTTACAATTAATATATAAATTTATATCTCTACTACCTACTTTTCGTTTTGTTGTATATTGATTGCGAGACCTGTTTGACCAGGACCGCACATGGAATCCTCCTGCTTGGTACAGAGATCTACGAAGGAATCAACATGCACTTGCAAAAAGCCTACAATACCAATAAGGCTTCTTTCAAGGCCAAGCATTGAAAGGCAGACCCCACCACCGGGAGTTACGATGTGGAGGCAATCAGGCGGGCACGTCCCGAGGAGATTACAACGGCTGAGTGGGATAAATACATTCAGTTTTGGAATGATCCCAAGAACCTTGCTCGAGCCGCTCAAAATCGGCTAAACCAGCAAAAGAGCGTGGTCACATCTCGACAGGTATCCCGGTCGCTGGCTCGCCTTCGAGATGAGATGGTAATAAACATTATAATTATTTTACATACATATATACATATATATCTGATTATACGCTTTGGTGTGTTGTAATTTTTCATTTTCAATTAGTTTCATCTTTATGTGTGTTGTAGTACGAGCAGGCCTCAGGACACTCAGGAGTACCTCCTTACTCATTGACACCTTCTGGCGAACAAACACTTGTTGACGGCGGTATTCCCTAAGGATGGAGGACCACCGCCATATATGTATGTTTTGTTTCAAAACACACTTTTTAATGATATTATCAAGAAAAAATGTAGCAACACTTATTATATTTACTATCTTTTGTTTTTGTCATACATTGGGAGGAGATGAAAGGGCTTGAGGCTAGGATGGAGTACACGGGAAGATGAGTTCAATGCGGTGGCAAGAGGGGTACAGCTTCGTGGGCCACATTCCGGTGTGGGTGTGGTATTGCCATCCACGGGCCAAATTCCAGGCCAAGTATGCCCGCCCCGACAAGTCGCTCAAGGCATGCTTAGAAAGGTAAAACTTTATGTGTGTCTTTTCAGAAGCGACTTCCACAGTACTCGGATATGTTTAAGGAGATTGTGTGGGGTGGTGCTACGGGAGTGGGGGTGTGGTTGATGACGAGTGAGGAGTAGCGTTGATGAGGATGGCGATGGTGATAGATTAGTTATGTTATATAGGAGTTTAGTATGCTACATTATTACTTTATGTTGATTTTGGCGTCATTTAACACTTGTTTCTATCTTGGTTATGTTTATATATCTAGTAGTATGCCCCGTTTAGTTATGGTTTTATTAGTTAGTAAGCCCGTTTATGACTTGGAATCCCATTTTTGTGACTATTCGGTTTTTGGACGGATTAGCTTTATTATCTTTTGGGTTTTGGTACAAGTTGTGATGTATTTGTATTGCGTTGATCCGTTTACTTTGTATTTGTGTTTTGGTACAAGTTGTGATGAGTCTATACAGGTTTTGATACAGGTTTGTTATTTAGTAGATTTTTTTCAGAAAAATTTCAGAAAAAATCTGGAAAACGCCTGCTGTGCAGGCTGTATTTAAAAAAAAAATGCAGACTTTTTCCGTGGAATGTAGCTGGGGATAGTTAACAATTTAAGTTAAGGTTTTAATTTATGGGTCTTAATCACTTAAGCTTACCCACAGTCCCTTAGCGACATGTCGCGGGGGAAAGTGTGCCACCGTGGACACTAGTTCCTATGACTGAAAAAATGAGTGGGGCCACCTCGTCGCTGGGGGATTATCGTGGGAAGAATCCCTTACGAAGCTTCCCCAACGAGCATTCCTCAGCGACAAGTCGTTGGGGATACCTTTCCCCAGCGACATGTCGCTAGGGAAAACCCCGACATGTCGCCAGCGAAAAGGGCGATTGTCGTAGTGATATGTTGTATGATCATCACTTCATATTTATTGTTATATAAGATGTATCATAACATCATGTTATGATTACACTTATTCATTATATCTTTTAAAAAACTTTAGTTTTTTGTGATTTGCTTAGATGAATCACGATAACATGACCTCATAGTCATTGTTATATAAGATGTATCATAACCTCATGTTAAAAAAAAACCTCATGTTGTGTTAGAGTATAATTTTTTTTTTATTAGAACTCAAGTTCTTATATGAGTTTTTCTAAGGATCAATATCTTAACCTCGGTGTTATCTATATAAAAAAATTATTACAACCTCGAATTCTAATTGATTCAGTAATTGAATCAATAGCATAACTTTATGTTATGTTAGACAAAAAAAAATAAGCCTCAAGTTTTTATTATGGATCCCTCTATATAAAGAATTAATACAACCATATCTCATATTATGTTAAAGAAAGGAAAAATAAATTAGAATCTCAAGTTCTAATATGATACGAATTAATAACATAACCTCATGTTATGTTAGACAAAAAGAAAAATAGAACCTCAAGTTCTATTATAGTTCTCTTACGAGAATCAGATAAAATAACATCAATGTTATTGTTTATAATTATTTTTGTTTAAGATCCACATGATCTACTATGATCTCATAAAGAAGAGATCGATTGTAAGCATTATGATATTGGCTTGATGTTCATTAATAATCATGGATCAATTACAAGAGGTAAATGGTTCATTGATAATCATGTGAACTCGTTTAGTATTTAATTTGATACTATAATTTCTTTTAATTCTTTGAGGAAAGGGATCCAGTAATGAACATATGTTTATTATACGCTTTCATTAATAGATTTGTTTTCATACTACATTGGGTAAATTAATGGATTTGTTTTTAGCAATTTAATAACTTTATGACTTGTAAGGCTGTGTGGTTTACGCTATTGTGGAAGAATAATATTTTATCTATTTAAGATAATTACGTTTTATTTTTCTTGATAATCTTTTAAACCCTCTTTTTTGTTTACAAGATTTAAAAAGAATTAATACCGTAACCTTAAGTTACGATATAAAAAAAATTATGAGAACCTCAAGTTCTATCATGGTTCTATCAAAATAAGTAAAATATCATAACCTCAAGTTATGATTATAATATTCTGCTATAATTCCCTCAAGAGAATTAGATAACATAACATCAGATTATGTTAAAGAAAGAAACAGAATAGTTAGAACCTCAAGTTCTAACATGATTCAATCAATGTAATCAATAACATAACCTAATGTTATGCTAAAAAAATGATTTGGGAAAATCAATAAAAACTAAAAATAAGGCCTCTTGACATAAGTTTAGGAGCAATAAGTATAATATTTTTTGCATGACCGGTTTCACCATCCCGAGTCATTAATGATGCGAAAACTATAGAAGAATAAGATTCTTTAATCTAATGTTATTATCTCTCAAAAGAAGTTGATTATATCAACTAGAATGGGGACTCAATCCCTTAATTTTCTGGAAAGAAAACAAGTGGATATATGTAGGCATACACATCCGCTGTATACACCATTTAGAGTTTAAAATCGATGCATCGTCTAAATGGTCATCAAATAGCAACCTCAAGTTTTCATGATTAATAGCTCAAAGTGAGCCTAATATTCTAGAGTAAGTATTTCATCATGAATATCCGATGAATTACTTCTAAAATAAATTATTCAATAAAAATGAGATAAAAACTTGTGTTGTTGTATGGGGCAATATTATAATATGTACAACTACAAAAATTAGCATCATGCCAATATGTTATTATAAATCCTCCCTTTTATAATTAGTTTTGGTTATTAACCAAACATATCCCATTTCAATTTTTTTTGTGCAAATTACTCCACCTAAATGCACATATACGGGATATAGAAGAAGGATAATTCCTTCAGGAGGAGAGAAGTAGCTGCAAATTAAGAATGAATTATCATATTCTATTGATCCTCGAAAGAAATTTTATAGATAATCTAATAACCATACAAAATTTCAGCTACTCATGCTCTGATTATATGTTGTCCCTTAAGGACACTATTATGACATGCCTCAAGCATGGTAGACAAATTGATTCCAAATAAAATCCTCGATGAAAAATATGGAGCATGAAAACAAGATGGTTGTTCGAGGTATAAAAGACCCATGATAGTCTCATAAAGAGACACTAGACATGAAGGTTTCAAAGAACCTCAGATAGCTAATGAGATCTCAATAAATTCTATCTTGTCTTGAATTATATGGAATCGAAAACAAAACGACGTCGATAAATTTGTCTACATACAATGTATTGCTTGCTATTATGCATGATGAGGATCAGAAATCAACTAATATCCAAATATGAGCTCAATGAAATGTTTGGCCAACATAAAAAGACACAGTATCTTGCAAATACTAAAACTATTGGAACGTGAAGTTCATACACATCAATGTGTAAAATCTATTGGATATACATCGGTTTTTGTGTGAAACTGAAATAATAGCTCTAAAGTTATGTGCTTTAAAACTTGAGTTGTGAAATAAATAAATTCACAAAACAATAAGTTGATTATTAAGAGATATATTATCTCGAGGTGGATGTAAATATCTTATTGATATTTTATGAGACAAGTATTTATTTTTCCTTAAAATAGGATTTATTAGAGCTCTCATATTCTACGAAGGATATGTAATGCCTCAAGCATGCCTCACAAATTCAACTTCTAGAAACAATTAATAAAGTTCTCAATAACTTTAATTGATCTAATTGAATGAATCCTTATATGGATAAAAATCATTTTGGACGCATCTTATATAAATTGCTTTTGCACATGTCTCTAAGAAATGAATGATCCTAAGTACCATACATAAGTGCAATTGAGGTTTTGATTCTGCAATTAATATGCGTCGTAAGAGTATATTTTCTCTTTTAATCTTTGTAGACACATTGTATACTTTCTAACAAATGCATTTGATATTGAATTGGAAGCTACACATATATTTTGTTATCATTGCAGGACTTATTCTTAACATCAACAATTTGGTGGACTTCATTACAAAGTTGTCGTCAACAAAAGTATTTGAGCAACTCGTTCAGAAGATTAGCATTCGATGCTTGAAATATATACATTAAATTGAGGAGGAGCATTATGCGCACTGCACTCTTTTCCTTCATCAAGTTTTTATCCCATTGGGTTTTCTTGATAAGGTTTTTAATGAGGCAGTATATACCGTATGATAAACGCTGAATATCCAAGGAGGAGTGTTGTAAAATAATACTAATGGGCTTATGTATATTCACCATTATCTCAACCGGCCCGTTAGGGTTTACATGTATTTATCTTCCCTATAAATATTTGATACTTGTAACCTCTTGGATTGATATACATGAATAAGAATTCTCCATTCTCCTCATTCTTCTCTTATTCTTGTGTTCTTGTTCTTTACATTTATAACACTATTCTTATTAGCTTGGATTTGTGGGACTGATTTTAGTTCAAGAATTCTGAAAGTCCTATTTGGTATAAATATTTATTGATTATAGTTTGTATAGGATTTAAAAAAACACAATTCTGATTGTATTTTGTCCCAAGAGACTTGATGCAAACTAAATTAAACATATACTTGTCTAACTATTGTCAAGATTGCTAAATAAAAAGTTTTTCATGATATAGGAAAGATAAAAGACGGAATTTAGGACATGAAAATCAAATTGGCAAGTCCAGGGTATGAGTTTGTTGTTTCTTGAAAGTAGTAGTGGCAAAATGGGCGTGTTGTTGGCTGAGTGACGGGTCTGCAAGGGTAAGTTCTGATATGGGCAAATCATAACACTCAGTGTCTAAAACAGGAAAAATAAATTATTGGCATTTTGTGTATCAAAAGGGCGTACAACAGTATACAAAATTTCAATAACTTGAATGCTTAAACAAAATTATATGCATATTGACTATATACTTTGTGCAGATGTGTTTAACAAGTTCAAGGATTGCGAGTCCGGTAAATTTAAGGAGTACATTACAAGTGATGTGATGGGAATCTTAAGCTTATATGAATCCACAAAGTTGAGAATAAGCGGACAACTGATATTAAATGAAGCATTTGCATTCACACAAATACAACTTAAGGGTGTAGTATCCTTTTTCACCGAGGGATAGAAATGGTAGAAGCAAGGTTATATTTCTCCAACTATGAAGAATGTTCCACATATGACTCATTACTTGAGTTTGCGCATGCACATTTTAATTACTTGGAACTGATGAATAAACATGAGCTTCAAGTTCTCACAAGGTAAGTTACAGATTTATTACGTAGGCTTTGGCTAAAATTTCCTTCACCTTTTAATCTACTTTTTTAGTTTTAATAGAGAAGATAATAAGTATTTAAGTATAATTGCTTATACCACCTAATTAAAATCAATAAGAATTAGCTACGCAGATAAACCAATTTTTTATAACAATCCATATGCCCTTAAGGGGAAGAAAATATAATACATTAATCAAAATCATAGGTATTTTATGCTTGAAGTTATTTTATATTTCATATAATTACTTTCTATCCTCCAAAAGTAACTCACATTGCAGCTTCCTCGCAAGCTTTTATGTGGTATAAAGACATGGTTATTCAGATTAACTATCCTTTTGCAAGATATCGAGTACCAGAGATGTACTTAATGATATTGATTAATCACTGGTTTGGACAATGAATATACTCTTTTAGTAAAATGATTATAATGCAGGTTGATTTATGCTGGAACAACTTGCAGATGATAAAACGGCTAAGGACTACAATATGAATAGTCGAAGCTGATGTTACAGTTCGGAAAATTGTTGATTCATGTTAAGAATTATTGTTTAAGCTGAATTATCGCATGTTACAACTTCTTGCCGCTATGCGTGACACTTGGCTATTAGATACACTGCTTCAATCTCTTTATCGGGAAAGACACAAAACACTAACCGCAATATCGTGTATCGTTAATTGTCTGCTGCTAGGAATATCCGCCGCTATGCGCGGGTACTCGCCTAGTTTAATGTAATACAAGCCTTATTATAAGTGAACTATTATAACTTAGTTTTTATTTGATCGTTAACGAGTTGTCAATAATTTTAAAAGATGCAAATTTGTCTTTAATTTTATCATAATGAAAATACAACTTTGAATAAGGTTGATGTTGTTAATTAGTTATAGTGATATTTTGTTTTCTAAGTCACTTAAAACGCCACATGATTTTATTCATAATTTCTTTAATTTTTAATACTTGTACCTGAAAAGGCATAACCATCAAACCGGTAAACCGTTAAATACCGACTAAATGTATACCGTTAAAAGTTCAAAATACGATAAAAATACTGCATATTTGGTATCCCTTTGCGTGGGTACCATGCTAGTTAGATTATATTGGTGCATACTGCATAGTATTAGTGTGTCACTTTGCATTTTTGTTTAGAATGACTGGTTTAGTACATATCTAGTTAGAGTTAGGTGCTGTTTCTTTTCAACTTAATGGGCCTTTTCAAAACAGATCTAAATTGAAGTGGAGTTTTTGTCCGTTTCTTTTTTCACTTATTCTGAAAGGCTCTAATTGGGAAGGACAAAAAAAAGTAGCTTCTCCCAATTCAGACGCAACAACATATAATATTATATAACACTAGTTATAATGCCCGTGCACACACGGGCTTTTTTCTAATTTTTTACAAAGTGTATTTATTTTTTATAGATCAAATAGTATTTATATAAATAATGACTCATTATGTAGATTGTTTCATGTTGTTTTTTTTATATTTTGTATATTTTTGTATTATACGAATATTTGAGTCTGACTAAGTGTAATTTTACGTGTCATCCAAAAAGGAACCGGATATGTAGATTGTTTCATGTTGTTTTTTTGTATATTTTGTATATTTTTGTATTATACGAAGATTTGAGTCTGACTAAGTGTAATTTTACGTGTCATCCAAAAAGGAACTGGATATGTGTTTGTGGTTGCTTTTACCTGACCAGAAGATGGAGAAGAAAAATTCACGACTCTAGAATACAATAATCAAATGTATCTAAGAATGCAAAAACTATGCCCTATTTAAAGAAGAAAAACGTCTGTCTTTGACTAAAAAGACTTCCAAATAAATTAAACTTGGGCTGCAAGCTTATTATATTTATTTCATTATCCATCAGCTAAAACAAATCAACAATCGTAAACTAAAACAGGCCTACCGGTTTGGTTAACCCAAACCGAATCGTCCCTTATTACGCAATAATCACAATCTCATTTACATGCTATTCAACATCAAAAGAGATTTAAGTATATCTAAAGACATAGATTAAATCAAATCAGACAACAATCATGAATTAAAAGAAATGCACAAGTTCGTTTGAACAAATTATCATTCTTACACACAAATCAAATTCCATTCATACAAAACCAAAAAGAACATTGGTAGTCGTACTTCACAGAAAACGCACTCATACAACCTCATAATCTTGAAAAGTTAGTAAGTGTATAAATTTCCACATAGTAGACTACATGGAGGACTCTACTAACCTATAGGCCACTAAAAATGATGTTTTCTTGCAAGGATGCAATGCTTGGGCGGTTGGGAAGCAACCTTTATCAGAAGCTTTAAAAAGAACTAAATCAACAAAATTGATCACTAACGAAGCTAAATCCAACCATATTCCACCAATCATACACTCATGTGCCTTCAAACATAAAATACTAACATGATCTTTAGCCACCTGATCAATCACAATTCAGTACTTTAGTTGAACTAATACGGAAAGTGAATCAAAGTGTAAACAATACCGTAAACCCACGCAATTGAAAATATTGACTAAAAAGTCCCGATTCATTTCTTGATCAACCAAAAAATAAACATGGACAATCGAACACACACTCAATACGGCTTACCGGTCTTAAGGACATACCATAAGTGCTAATACATTAGAAATGGTGGTTGTTTGTGATAGCTTAGTTACTTAAACAGCTTGTGTGCTTAATGATTATTATATATTACTTACGTAGAAAACCAGTTTTAGCCCGACAACTAAAACTGCTCATCTCATTAACAAATAAGCAGAAAAGCGCTTAAATAATCAAATTCCCCAACATCCAATTACTTGATTATATGATAATATTGGAGTTTGTGTGATTGGGATTATTATCTTTTTAGCTTAATTGCTTACTTTT
>BQNB010009325.1:0-82991 GCA_026074375.1 Tanacetum coccineum | reverse complement strand
TATCCAAATTGTTCATGTCAGCTACTACACCATCATCTTCATCATCTCTTGAGAGGTCAAATATGCTATAATTTTCCAAAGCAGGCATACTTGGATCAAATGGAAGTTCAATGCTTGTTTTTCCACCAACAGCGTTAACCTCATTTGTGCCAGCAGCATTAACATTGTTAGTGCTGTTAACATTATCTTACTTCTCTTGATCATTACATTCACTTTCTTTTCTTGGATCTTCATCAACCTTCTTTCCATCATCACTTGAAGGTTTGGATCAATCATCATGAGAACTCTTTGGATCTTGAGAATATGGTAGATCAGCAGTCCATAATGGTAGCATAATGTAATCCTTGACAAGTTCTGTCTCCTTTCTAGCTTGACCTGCATTATCACTTGCTTTTATACTTGCAAAACCATTAGACTGTGTACCTGCAACAATTGGCTCATAATTCATTGTTCTTGTTAGTGCATCAATATAAAATAACCAATCTGGTCTACTACCTACAGCATTAGGTGTAATCTCACTACACCTAATATGCAAGTTTTCTTCCACTATCCTTGTTCTACTATTGAATACTCTAAAGGCTTTACTATTCAAAGAGTATCCAACAAAGAAACCTTCATCAGCCTTACCATCAAATTTGCCTAAGTGATCTATGGTATTGAGAATGGTAACAGGACACCCAAATGGTCTCATAAAACTTAAAGTTGGTGTTCTACCATGAAAAAGTTCATATGGGGTCTTGTTATGAGGCTTAACTACTAACACTCTATTTTGCACATAGCAAGCAGTATTAACTGCTTCTGCCCAAAAAGTAGTTGGCAACTTAGAATCAGCTAGCATAGTCCTAGCAGCCTCAATTAGTGTCCTATTCCTCCTCTCAGCAACTCCATTTTGTTGAGGAGTTCTAGCTACACTAAATTGTCTCAAAATACCCTTCATCTCACAAAACTGATTCATTTCTCTGTTTTTAAATTCAGTTCCATTATCACATCTAATCACCTTAACCTTGTGATCTACTAGATTTTCTATCCTAGTTATAAAGGACTTAAGAATGCCACTAGTCTCATCCTTAGTAGCTAGAAAGAAAACCTATGTAAACCTACTATAATCATCTGTGACAACTAGGCAATACATTTTCTCAAAAGGCTTTATTACTCAAAATGTTGGTCAAACAAATCATATGCCTACAATGGTAAAGGCAGATGATTATGACTAGAAACAACATCCTTTATAACCTTTTTAAACACTATTAATCGGACTAAAAATACTAAAGTATGCTTAATTATATTGCAAATATGTTTGTTTGGTATTTTTATGTCTTGCGGGTAAATTTTTTTGAAAACAATGCAAAAACGGGTATTTACGGGTTCGTTTCGATCAAGAGTGCTCAATATTCAAGATCAAGACATAGTCGTAAAAAGACCCCGAGCATGCCATTGGAAAGAGAGCGAGAAAAGATCCAATGTGAACTCGGATTTTTCTGGACCAATCTCGTTACACCATTTTATAAGGCCGTGCCAGCCCAATTATATTGCAGCCAAGATTAAGCCCAACACAAGCTCAAAAGAAAACCTGTTATATAATAAGGGTGACGTCAGCATGACGTCACCTCACGTGCCCTTTAATTAAATACCGATGATCACGTGTTGGCACACTCAAATTTATTGGGCAAGTAATAATGGGACGCGTGGCATGTAAAGTGGATATATGAATTCGTTTCATATCATTTTATCAAATGGACGATTTGCTGCATATGATTGAAGCTTTCAAAATTGCCATGTGTCTCCAACAACGGAGGGGGGGGGGGATGGTTATGATGCTGTCTGATTAATCATTTGGCGATCCGAGTCACGCAAAGAAGTCAATGATTGCTACTTTTTCCCAAATCATGACGGAATTTACAAAACACCCCTCCGAGCTTGGCTTATTATCTAACTCTGCAGTTCCCACATCTGTTCATATCATTATAATTTAGTTTCTTAGAAAATTTTCTCTAGTTAGTTTTTAGCTTATTTTCGTTTTAGACTAGCTTATTAAGCATTTCTGGCTTATTGTAAACGTTGAATTCAACAGCTTATTAAGATTTTGTAACAAAGATGGTTTGAGCTTATTGGAAATATGTTTGCTAATTTTTATAGTGCTTTCATTCACGTTTATTTCTCTTAAGTGTTGGCTTATTTATTAAGCTGTCGTTCTTATTTTATTCTATTAGCTTATTATCTCAAAGCTTCCTTAAAAGCTTAAAGATAAACTCCTTATAAGCTCTCTAAAAGCCTATTTAAATCATTCTTATTAGTTTTTAAAGACATTTCAAAAATAAGCTCAAATAAGCTCGATCTAGCTTTATGTTTGATGCTTTATTGTTTTTAGTTCTTTAGAAGCTCATCTTATCTAGATTAATACCTCCTAACTATTCTTTAATTCGAATTCCATTGAGCTTAAACTGTTTAGACTATCTTGATTGCTTATGTGCTTAATCCGTTTTTTGAATTTAAATAGTTTAAGAACTTTTAGGCTTAAGTAATCTAGTATTGCTATTTTTTCGTTGCCTTCTTATCGTCTTATTGTTGCTCTACCAGTTTAGTTCCCGCATAGCTTTGAAATAGCATGTTAGATTCGTTATATAAAAATTTGCTCTATTGTTTTATATTGCTTATTATAGATCTAGTTTACTTATCGTTGTCGTGAGTTTTGGATTGTTGTGACTTAATCTGTATTGCTTATTTTAGGTGCTTATTTGATGCGAGTGTTTGAGTTTTTGAAATAACCATCTTGGCTAATTCGAGTTTAAACCGGTTTTAGATTGTTTAGCTTATTCAAATTTGGTATGGCTTATTTGATAAGTGTTTAGCTTATGAGTTCTTTGTAGCTTATTGAAGTATTGGCTTATTAGGTTTGGCTTATTTAGAGAAGGGTTAGCTTATTGAAAAAAAATGTGTTATCAAGTGTTAAAACCCCACATGTTTGATTTGTAGAATTTAGATTGGGCCTGGGGTTTGTTCTGTTGCTTCCATTTGGGCCTGCAAAATTGTTTGTTGGACCTGTGGTTATTTAACTAGTAATAGGGTGCGTTTGGTTTGATGAATTTTCGTTGTTGGGCCACAATTACAAAGATTGCAAAAATTGAATTTCTTATAAACTAATTATATTTTACATTCTATCTTAATGTTTATGTAATTTTAGATACCAGTCAACTCATGAGCGTGAGAGCTTAAGGATTTATTTAGCTATAACCGAATTTGATTATCTTGCTTAACTAACTATAAATCGGGAGGTATTCTGTTATTTGTGTTCACAAAACGGTTTAATATTCTATCCTGTTACTATTAATTAGGTAGACTTATTTAAAAAATGGTATACTTGTTTATTTGATCATCCATGTGTACTGTGAGTAGTTTTCATTTGTGCTTAGTTAAGTGAATGTGTGAATTGGGAATAAAGTGTGTATTTCAAAAAGGTTTTAGTTGATAATAATCCTCGATGATTTAGATTTTGTAGTTTGAAATGTTTTAAAGGGTAAAACTCCAAGAAAAATAGTCAATCACACACATCTAGTAATAAAATCTTTTTAATAGATTTATTTTGTCAATAAGCCAACGTGTAATAATTTAACTTTTCAAAGGAAATTAATTCTAGTTAATGAACCTGAATTCACAATTAAGTGAACTTTCACGTCACTAGCAAGCATTTTCGTCTAATAGATCTTTTATTTTAATTTAGCTTAATTCTCTCACATAGTTTAAATTGGTTATTAGTATAATAATTATTAAAAATTTCAGTATTAAATAGAGTTTTATCTAAAAAGTAGTTTATTTCTACAATCAAAATCTTATAAGATAACTACAAGCATTTTTCGTATCAAATCCATTAACATGGATTATCAATCATCTCTCACTCGCCGTTGAAAACACTCGATAATATAGACTATTACTATTTCCTAAAGTTAATTGTCGTATCTAACGGGATAAACATATTATTACTGACACGTATGTACGAAAATAGAATTAAAAAGGGCAAGGATCGTTTAGACAGTTATACTAATTATGGTTGGCTCCGTTGCCGGAGAAGTTGTTCACTATTTCACAGTGTTGTTGTGAATTAGTAGCCTTGAAAGATTCCTTGCGTCTCTGAAAAAGTTTATTTTCGTATAAATATTAAAAATTTAAAAATACAAAGAAAAGTATTAAAGAAAATCCAAAAATATTTTCATTTCATTATTTTTTATAAAAATCCAAAAATATTTTCCTTTTATATTTTCTTTTATATAAATATTAAAAAAAAAATTCTTCTTTATTCTCTCAAGCGTTTAATTCTTCTCTCTTTTTCTTCTCATATTGTTTAATTCATATTGTTTGATCCTCGGACCAATGAGATTTTATCGACCTTCACTCATCTAGAAGTGAGGGTCCGATCGCAAATCGACAACCGTATATCCAGAACCAATTTTGTATTAAAAAATCATATGGTTAGGCTGCTTCGATAGAATTGTCAATTCCATGGATTTCGAGATGAAGATGAAAACGAGCATTTAAACAAGTACTTATCTATCACTCAATTCATGAAGCAAAATAGAGTTTCTCAAGACATCATCAATCTGAATCTTTTCCCATTCTCTTTAACCCACGAAGCTGAATCTTGGTTTTATCATCTTAAAACTCATTCTATTCACACTTGGGAAAAGATGATCCTCAAGTTTCTTTCAAAATACTACACCATTCTAGACGTTGGCACTTAGGAAAACATTCTATTGAATTTCAGGCAATTGCCTACTGGAGTCCAGTATTCGAAGCATGGGAAAAGATTCAAAAGCATGTTTACGAATACGTCTGATCATAAGAATTTGCTTTAGATTTGATTCAAATCTATCATTTTATCATGGAAAACGAGGGTTATAGATCGCAAGACAAATTAGGGTGGCCTGCCGGTTGGAGATATCCATGCACACGACCGCCTCAAGAGGCATATATTTATTGAGAATAGAAGACACAACCAATCATATTCAATAAGGACCTGAAGTGTATTAATGACACTAAAACCAATATGTGTAGGCTCATTGATTCTGACATACCTACTTTGCGTTGATGCACAAATTGAGGTCCTATGGGAAAGCAAACTGTATGTGTCATACACTATTCATAGTGTTCAAACACAACCAGGACCAGTCCCATCCTAAACAACGTTTTACTATTCAGGACGACTCTGATGAAGTGATGAATGATGAATCAATCTAAAGTGTTATGCTATTCAGAAACAATTTCATTCTTTAAGTAACGAATCCTACTCCCGCTTTATGATTCTAAGAAGGTCGAGTCTCTCTCCCCACTTCCTACTCCCTTCGAGGATAGTGACTCTTTCTTGGAGGAGTCTGACACCCTTCTTTCTTATTCTGATGATTCTTTGCCTGAGTATGAGAGTTTTAGCTTTGATATTGAAGAAAAGAGTAGTGGCAGTACCACTACTCATTCTGATTATTCTCTCCCCCCCCCCGGGGGTCTGATTATGAACGTTTCTATTTTGATGACGATCAATATTGTAGAAAAGTATTTATAACACCCTGTTGTTTTTCGAGTCATGACACTGTCGACAAATCTATTAGTATCTTATGTAGTATCTGGTACGCGTATTGTCTTAAATCGTAAACGTTAAGCTAAATCGCTAGGCCTAAAATTTAGGTTCAATGTAAATGAGCATCAAACAATAAACGTTTACATCAATCAGTCTTGAATACTTATGTTGAGAATAATTATGTCATTGTTCATACAATCCATTTTTATTGTTAGCCTAAATTTACAATACGTTTCTGCGACAAAGTAAGTTTAAAGCAACCCGAAACTCAACAAAAATAATTCTAACACTCAACAAAACCTCCGATTCGTACCCAATAACTAAAGTTTTATTAACTGTATTACCCAATGTAAAGTTGCTAAGCGACCACGTTGTACAACTAAAAAAGCCAACCAAGAATTTTAACATTTGGAAATTTTACATTGCAAAGAAAACACAACATCTTATATAAAACATTACAAGTATTACTTATAATACTTCAATTTGCATAAAAGAAATATCTAGTAAACCATCATCCTTATTTCCATGGGATGATACCTACTTTAAGAGACATGAAAACATGAACATTAATTATCCAAGACCATGTATAATATGTAGTTAGTAAGACCTAGCTCAAGCATAGTGAATTTGACCAACTTTTCCCCAAAACCCTCATCTTGCCGCCCCTCCCCCTTAGACCATAGTCTTTGGTCTTTGTTTTCATTACTTTGACTAGCCCTTCACTTATATAACTCCTATATTGCAAGAGATAGAAACACACATGCATTCACTTAGCTAAAAATCAAACCAAATTCTCTCTTTCTCCCCTCTTTAGGCCACGGCTCAACCCCCCCTATAAACAATCCATAAAAAATTTTATACAACCTATACACATCTATACACATCCATCTTAAGATGTTCTAAGGTGTTTCCAAGCATTGGATTACCTTTTTCAAGTATTAATCAAGAAAAGTGAAGCTAGGGTTTTATCTTGGAAAGCTAGGGTTTTTATTGTGCAAGCTTTGATCTTTGGTCTAAACTCGGGTTTAGCACTTATTTCTCATCACATTCATCCTTCCTAAGGTCTTCTAAATACCTTTATACTTTTCATTTCATGATTTTATGTGTTAACATGTTCCTTATAGCTAAATTACCATTAGGATGTGTTTAACTTGTAAACATGGATTTTTCTTGGAAATATAGTTTTATGAGCTTATACACATGTTGTATGGATGGTAATATGAAGTTATAAATGGATACATAAGTATTTTACAATCTTAATTAAGCTTAAAAAGTGTTAATGCAAATTAGGGTTTTAAAAGATCACTTGATATGTTCCAAGTAAAAGTATGATAAATAACATGTTAATATTGTTTATGAGCTTTTAGTCATGATATATGAACACAAAAATAAAGTCATAATGGAAGTAAAAGACTTGTACACTTTTGGTAAAGTTATAAAGTGTAAAATATAAAAACAAGGTTAAAGATAGACTTAATAAAGTCACCCAAACTTTCTGTCCCAAAAATGTATAAAAACATACTTAATTTATATTTTTATAAATTAATACGACTCATGACGATTCCGAAAAAGTAAGAAACTTGTCAAACGGATAAATAACTAAAAAGTTATGGTATACGATAAATAAACGGATTTATAAAAGAATTTTTATAAACACTTTTTATAAAAATTATTCAAACAGCAAGTTTGATATTTTTAACAAATAATACATATTTTTAGGATTCCAAAATAATAAGAATCGTAATTTTTCAATTAATAACGAACGAGTTATGAATTTCGCGAGTTTACGACAATTAATACTTTTATAAAACTATTTTTATAAAAGTTACTGTTTATGACAGAAAGTTATATTTTTGTAAACCTTATAAATTTATAGGATTTTCAATAACAAGAACGTCCTTGAAAGAATCGCTAAAAACGGAGCTATAACGAATAAAATATGACGTTTACGGGTTTTACGATAACTAAAACTATAAAAATAAATTTATAACTGATGTGAACATAAAAAAAAAAAAAAAAAAAAAAAAAAAAAAAAGTCCAGTTTCAACCAATGGTCAAAAAATATGAAAATGACTAATTATGATAACTCCTCCTAATCGAAAGCGTGGGTGGCATAAAGAAACGTCAAAACGGCTTAAAACACCAAAGTTAATGCTGTTTTACTAAAACGGTCACTATTATAACACAGTGTTATCTTATTAAACACAATTTTAAACCAAACCATTAGCTTTGGTGATTGCACTATATAGAATTATATGTGAGTTATCATAAGTACTCATATTACTAGGAGTTCATACGAGGACCTTCTTCCGAAGTGGCGTACTCGACGAGTTGATGGATTACATTTTAAGTGTCCTAGCTCCTCTACGTTCACTACATGACCCATAAATTATGATACCCGAACGATAGTAAGATGTTAACTAACACAGACTTATATATGAAATGTATTAATCAAAGCGATTATTGCTTATACGACCTTAAGTTTTAAATAGGTTGCATTTGGCGACTTTGCGTACGCATTATCTTGCGATATTTTGGATAATCCAGAACTCAGGGTGAGTTCATAGCCCCACATTTTTAACGATTTCCAATGAGTTATAACTATAAGGGTGGAAACATGCTTTGTTTAAAATTGGACGCAAGTGAATATTTCATATTGATTACATGTTAGCTAAGTAGCGCACGCCGCAAGTTAACCGCGCCTTATCATACTGCGATATTGTAGAGAAGTAATTGTGTTAATAACATTATGTTGAGCCGAATGTTATGAAGAGATCTATTTGGGAAACGACCTTCCCCGTTCGGGTGACGAGCACATCACCGATAGAAATAACGTTATAGCATGTCGAATTTGGGGATGTTTCGGGTTGAACATCTAATCGGGCAGAAATTGCAATATATATTATTATTGCAAGAAAGATCGTCGAGCTTCAGTGTCATGAGCTTAGGAAAATGTAATCTGGTTTTATATGATGTCCGGCTGTGTTGCATTATCAACGGAAAAGTCTTGCTGTCCTGCATATTAATAGATTTATCCAAACCTATGAATTCACCAACATTATTGTTGACATTTTAAAGCAATGTTTTTTAGGAGATACAGTAAGCATAAGGTCCAAGGATACATTGGTGATTTTGTTTGGGAAGTGCTATCTAATGATATGGTTGTATTATGTTTTGGGAAACTCATGTATTGTGAACCAGTATCTTTGTAATAATAATGAAGGAACAAGTTAAAGCTTTGGGCTATTTGTATCAAATATTTGTTAAATCCAATGTATCAGTTTTGAAACTACATTTGTCGTGTCTCTATATCATCTTTAGTGTTAATTGATCTAATGAAGTAATCACGCACCGGACCCTTATTTCTGCTGCACCCAATTTGGGGTGGTTACAGAATGTATCAAGAGCCAAGGATTATAGAGAACCCAGGTCAAAATGTTTTTGCTAGGCTATAACCGTTTATCAAACATTGCATTCTTACAAAACATGGTTTTTTAACGGACACACACTCTAGGTATGTTTGCTATTAGTTTAGTTCTTCTATATGCTTAGCGTGACGCATATACGTGTTCATATATAGTACGTACGTTACTATGAGGGTAATATTTAATATATAGTAAAAGATGAGTTTGCAATTCTTTCCGCACAACTTCTCATATTATTTATATAAGGATAATTTATATAAATAGGAAAAATATTCTTTAGGCAAGTACTTACGATAAATGCTGTAGGTGCCTAAGCGCTACCTAAACATTAGCTAATCGATATGATTACCTTACATCATTCATTTATGCCATAATGCATACGTCTTATTTATCCATTTCCAGCCATTATAAAAATATTACTAATAAGGAGTAAGTTTTGCTCGTTGGCTAGCAGTTAAGTTTTCATTATCGAGCGGTTACCTATACATCTTTTATGATTAGTTTCGAGCCATAGAGATTCCGCGTGAACTTCTGATGAGGAGCTAAAGAGGGACCAATGAAGGATGCAGCCTCTCACCTGTTAGATGCCCTACTCCACAGCCCTATCACCAGTCTACATTGCTAACACTGATCCGGAAGATGATAGAGAGGACCCTGAGGAGAATCCTGCTAGACCATAACCCTGCCGACGGATGAGACAATTATGATAATGAGTCCATCTGATTGATGACCAATGATGATGGATGATGTTGAAAGGACGATGAGGAGGTGAGGACATCTAGCTCCATTCGACCCTCCTACAGTACTACAGATGATCTATCCCTCGCGTTGATAATACAGAGGTATTTGAGACTAAGGAGTGTGCCTTCTACACACCCACCACTCCACACATAAATCATCTGTCTTTTTGAAAGACCAAATCCCATGCCCACATTATGGAGTGTCTTATTATAACACCATACTCCACGATCACCATCTGCTAAGGCAGGCATTACCGAGTTTGCTGCTACACACGACTTCATCATCATCACCACCAAGATGTTGATTCACAGTAAAGATAACATAAGAGTCAAGCATCAAGAATCTTGAGAGGTGCACCCTAGCCATTAGACAAATAGATTTGTCAGTTGTAGCTCCATTTTGTATTCCACAAAACTTGAGTAATACTCGGTTATGGTGTGATAAGTTAAAGCATGTACCTTTTACTCATGGAAAATGATGTAGTAAGTATTAACTACTTGTTAGTGTATGATCAATTGCTACTGTACGATGAGATTTAATATGCCATGTTGCGGGTTAACTTATATCTACATAACGAGGTCTCCAACCTTACCTACTTGTTGGTGATCCACGAGTGCATGATATTCCCTTGAATGAAACTTCATATACATTAATGTTCCCTGTGACTTTTCAGGAAACAATGATAACTGTTGATCAACGGTATGACAGTGTTGAGGAAATTGACAGGTTATAGCCAGCGAGTGCTATGCCCTATCGAGGCTATATGCTGCCAGTTATTGAGAACGAAAACCGCAACAATGGGCTGTAAGTCAATAAGCCAGACCGAACAACAAGAATGCAAGGTAGCAGATAATGTTAACAACAAGAGAAAGTGGGAAGGTAACCACAATGGGCAATGTACTATAAAGGGAGAGAATAGCAAGAAGGTTAGCCACATGACCCGGGAGTGTAGGAATCCTACTGCTGCTAGGAATCAACAAACTCACACCTGTTATAAGTGTGGAAGTCTGAGACACTTCAAGAGTAAGTGTCCAATAGTGAAGTTTCAGAAACGTGTGGATAAAAAGATCTGCCGACACTTTCCAACAGCCAGGCTAAGAACAAAAGGAAGTTGAATAACACTTCCAAGAACAATCAAAACCAACAACAGCCGAACAAGAGGCAAAATACTGGTAAAGCTTACGCTGCAGGGCACGAAGAGAAGAAATATTACGGCGGGTCCAAGCCGTTGTGTCCTAAATGCAACTATCATCATGATGGTCCATATGCTCCCAAATGCTATAGGTGCAACATAGTGGGCCATCTGGTCCGTAACTGTAAGAGACCTACAAATGACAATACTACTAACAACCAAAGAGGCACGGGGACAAGTCAGAAGGTTAATAGCTATGAATGTAGGAATCAAGGGCACTACAGGAAGGATTGCCCATAGACGAAAGAACCAAAGTCATACACAACAAATTGGAGGTACTAGAGCACAGGATGGATGGTGACATACCTTAAGAAGGAAGGAAGAAACCGTCAAGACCCTAACATCATTAAGGGAGGTATCGAAGCTTAAAAGATAAGTTGGCGTCGCCTTGGCTAGCCAACACCTAAGTTGGAACATCTTAAGAACTTTATTTCCTAGGAATTCTCGTGTATTTCCCTTAAATTTCAGTTGTACGAATGATTTCAAATTATCTATCAAATTATCGTATTATGAGAATTTCGTTAATATTAACTTAGGTTCCTTATTTACTCTTACAAACTACTCTTACGAATATCATAAAATTTTAACGCTATTTTGACGAAAATGAGCAATGCATCGTTAGTCCGTGCGCGATTATACATCGCATGATCAACTCTGTACAATTCAAGAAGGTACCAATGCCTGATGCGAGAGTATCACACTAAAAACCTCTTGTTAAGGAAATAATTTTCTACTTATATCATGTTTTGTGTGCGTATTCATAGAACGCGTTTACTTTTGGAAATCGAATTAGTAACCATATCAACTAAGCAGACCTTCACCCCGTCTTACTATAAAGTTGGCATCATCTTTTATCAAATCCTAAGCCAAAACATATCACTAGTCGCCCTAGGATAATTCGCTATCAAATTTACTTGCCAATAGAAAATTTACTAAATCACCCATTCAACATCGACTTAATGCCGTAGAATTTAACAGTTTTGACATCATGATTAGTATGGATGGGTTGGCAAGATACCAAGTCGTTATTGTTGTGACGAAAAGATCATTCGTGTTTCATTCGGAAACGAAACATTGATTATTTGTAATGACGAAGGCAACCGCGCAAACGAGTCCCAATTAAACATCATCTCGTGCACTAAGTACATGCAAAAAGGATTTCCTATCTTTTTGGCATATGTCACTGCAACAGAGGTTGAAGACAAGTCGGAGAAGAAGAGACTTGAGGATGTACCAATAGTTCAAGACTTTCTTGAAGTATTTCCTGAGGACTTGTCGGGTCTTCCTCCGACTCGACAAGTGGAGTTTCAAATTGATTTGGTACCTGGTGCTGCACCTGTAGCACGGGCACCTTATCGATTGGCGCCTTCAAAAAGAAAGAGTTAATCTGAGCACTGAAAGAGCTGTCCTACAAAGGTCTTCAAAGACCTAGTTCCTAAACCTTGGGAGCTCCGGTCTTGTTGTCAACAGAAGATGAGGATCATTTCCCGGATGTGCATTGACTATCGGGAATTAAACAAACTAACAGTGAAGAAACGTTATCCACTCCCCAGAATTGATGACTTATTTGATAAGCTTCAAGGGTCAAGTGTCTACTCAAAGATCGACCTAAGGTCAGGTTATCACCAACTGAGGGTTCGAGAAGAAGACATTCCGAAGACTGCTTTCAAAACTCGTTATGGCCATTACGAATTTCAAGTTATGCCATTTGGTTTTGAGCAAATGCAACCTGCCGTATCATGTAAACAAAAATTATTAATATAATTTTACCGTACTATGATATGAATCGGGTATGCAAACCATATCTGGATAAATTGTGATTGTCTTTATTGACGATATTCTGATATATTCGAAAGAACAAGGCAGAGAACACAAATATGCACCCTTAAGCTAATCTTGAGTTCTGCTTAAGAAAGAGGAGTTTATATGCCAAATTTTCAAATGTGAACAGGTTGGATTCCCAAAGTTGACAGTTCCTACCTCGGTCCACAAGTGATCAATAGTGAAGGAATTCATGAGGATCCAGCCAAATTGAATCCATTAAAAAGATTGGAACATGCTCCTAAGTCACCAACAGGAGATTCGTTATTTTTAGGTCTTGCTGGGTATTACCCGAAGCTTCATGTATGGTTTTCAAAGATCGCCCAAACCAATGAGCAAAAAACCTCAAGCTCACCAGAAGAAGTTAAGTTTGAGTGGGGGCATAACAAGAAGCACTTTTTCAACTGTTTGAAGCCAAAGTTGACTGCAGTGCACCAATCCTTGCCTCACCTGAAGGAAGGCGAAGATTTCATCCGCAACTGCGAGAGCTTCGAAGAAGGGTTTGGGCGATGTATTGATGCAGAGAGAAAAAGTGATTTCTTATGCATCACGCCAGTGAAATTCATAAGAAGACATAGCAACCATGGATTTTAGCAACTTGTGGCAGTGGTGTTCGCTCTCAAGATCTGGAGACATTATTTATATGGAACTAAGTGTACGGTGTTCACCGATCACAAGAGTTTGCAACACATTTTAGATAAAAAAGAGTTGAACATTGAGCAAACGCCGATGCGTTAAGTTGCTCATGATTACAATTGCGAAATTCCTGTATCACCTAGGTAAAGCTAATGTCCGTTGCTGAGCTTGAGCTGGAAAGAACAAGAACCAACACCGTTAAGAGTTCGAGCTTAACATGACGTATAGCTTGGCTCTTCCCACAAACAGATCTTAAAATCGCAGACGGGATGGGTGAAAACCTGAAATATAAGAGGAAGACGTTGTGGGAATGTTGATTGATAGAACGCTAAATTCCATAAGCAATTACAGAGAACAAAAGTTGGGAACCACGTGGCGGATGGAACCCGTGCCTCAATGCAGGACTGGTATACCTTGTTAGGTGCGATTTTGCGGACTGTATCATGCCAACGAGTCCCCACAAATCAAAATACTCCGTAAGTCATCCTGGTTCCTACAGCAAATGTACCAAGCATGAAGAAGCTATATTAGTTGGACCCACTATTGCATGCCACATTGCCAAGGGCCTTTTGTTCGAGCAAAGTGTTTGACACTGTGCCAAGTCAAGGCTGAACATCAAAGGCGACTCAGGTTAGGATGGTAGCAACCCAGATACACCCAGAATGGAATGGGACAACAATCACTGATGGATTTTTGTCACGAAGCTTCCCTAAATACTCAATAAGGGCTATGACACAATTTGAGTGATCGTTGAACCGGCCACTAAGCACTGCGATCTTCACAATACCGATTAGAGATACTGATCATTAGGATAAACTGCAAGAATGTACCTAAAGGAGGTGGGTCCCGAGATATGGAATACCTTGTTTCACAATCATGTGTGATCAAGACCCGACGATTCACATCAAATTTCTGGAGGTCATACTTCAAGAACGCTTTGGTACTAATTTGTATATGGATACTGCCGAGACCATCCATAAACATCACCGGGCAAAGCGAGAGGACCATTCAAACATCTCGAGTAATGCAGCGATGCTTGTGTAAAACGACTTTGAGGAAAGGTTTGTGGTTAACCATTCGCGCATTCGTCGAGTTTTCTTACAACAATATCTATCTACAGGCTATTATCAAGTCAAGGCCGCACCATTCAAAGCACTCACTTATGGTCCGAAAGTGCGTTCACGTACTGTATTTGGACTGAAGTTGGAGAAGCTCAAAATCCTCGTCCGAGAACTCATTCATAGAGACCACTGAGACACAATCATCCAATCAAGCAAAGATGCAAG
The DNA here is from genome assembly GCA_026074375.1 of Tanacetum coccineum. NCBI lineage: Eukaryota > Viridiplantae > Streptophyta > Magnoliopsida > Asterales > Asteraceae > Tanacetum > Tanacetum coccineum. The sequence continues at coordinate 68,327 of BQNB010009325.1, read as the reverse complement.
CCGGCTCGTATCGATCAGAAGAGTACGCCGATCGACTAAACTAATGTCGCTAGATCCACGTCGGGGATAAAGTTATGCTTAAAGTTTCACCTTGGAAAGGAGGTCTACCTTTGGCAAACGGGGGAAGTTAAACAGCCAGTATGTGGTCCTGTTTGAAAGGTGTTAGAAAAATCGAAGAGGTGCTTATAAGCAAGAGTCTTTCTCTGAAGAGCTTAAGTGCTCAAAGTTCATAATACATTCCATGTGTCCAATCTGTGAAAAAGTGTCATGCCGACGACACATTAAGCGTCAATCCGTGATGGACTCTCATCTTGTGACATACAAGCTTCATTTCGTTGAGAACCATTAGAAAAGTAGCTTGTGATCTAGTTAAACGTTGAAAAGCAAAGACGATCCCAATAGTCAAGGTTCGTCGATGGACCCCAAAAGTGGTCTCCTGAGTTCACATGGTAACGTGAAGACCAATTCAAGAAGAAATATCCACACTCTTCACCAATACCACATCACCGTCGTCAGCGCACATATGCGATAGCCTTGAGGACAAGGGCTCAGTTAACGGGGTAACGTTCATAACACCCTGATGTTCTCGTGAGTCAATAACTACGTCGATAAATCTATTATGTATCTTTTGCTATGTACGCGTTTGTCGTAAAATCGAACGTTAAGCTAAATCGCGAGAAGGTGCTAAAATTTAGCGTCAATGTAAACGGCACAAACAATAAGCTTTACATCAATCAAGTATTAGAATAATTATTGAGAATAATTATATGTCATTGTTTTGCATTCATTTTACATTGGTTTACGTAAATTTATACGTTTACGCGACAAATTAAGTTTAGGCATACCCGGAAACCACAAAACATAATTCTACACTTCAACACAGACCTACGATTGGTACCCAATATCCTAAAGTTTTATTAAAATTAACCCATCATAAATGTTTCTATGTCACGTTTGTACACAAGTAAAAACCAACCAAGACTAATTTACGATTTGAAAGCTTTACATACTGAAAATAAAAACTACACCATCTTATATAAAACATTACAAGAATTTCTTATAATTCACTTCAATTTGCATAAAAGAAATATCTAAGTAAACCAGCATCCTTATTTCCCAGGGATGCATACCTACTTTAAAAAGACATGCAACATAACATTAATTAACCAAAACCATGTATAATATGTAGTAGTAAAGACCTAACGCAAGCATAGTGAATTTGACTGAACACTTTTCCCTAAAACCCTCATCTTGCCGGCCCCTCCTTCCCGCATTAGACCATAGTTCGAGAATGGTCTTATGTTTTCATTACTTTGACTAGCCCTTACTTTATATAACGACCCACCCCCCCCTAAATATTGCAGAGATAGAAACACACATGCATTCACCTTTAGCTAAAAATCAAACCACACTTCTCTCTTTCTCCCATCTTTTGGCCACGCACAACCCCCTATAAACTATCCATAAACAATTTTAGTATTAAAAAATCATATGGTTAGTCCAGCATCTATAGAAAAGTGCAATTTCCATGGATCTTCGAGATGAAGATTAAAACAGCATTAAACAGTACTTATCTACATCACCAATTTCATGAAGCAAAATAAGTTTCTCACGCCAACATCACTCTGACTCTTTTCCCATTTCTCTTTAACCCAAAAAAATACGAAGAGCTGAATCATGGTTTTATCATCTCAACTCATTCTATTCACACTTGGGAAAAGATGATCCTCAAGTTTCTTTCAAAATATGTAGGTTCCATGATCATTCATACAAACCTTAACAATGATGTTTAGAATCAGGATGCAGAAAATTAAAGACTTTATTGATGATTGAAAGAAAAACCTTTTTGGTGGCTAAAAACCCTAATAACAATATTGACTACACTTAAAACTGCTACACCTAATTTTGAGACTAACTAGGTGTAGTTATACTAACAAGTGATATGGCCTAGGTAGCCTTTGTGGCTTTTTGCATCTTGGCCCCTTACAACATTAAACTTAATAATGTAATTAACTAATGAGCATAAAATAGACTAATTTCTTCAGACTGAAGCTTCCTCTTTTGTTAACTGTGAAATTATGTTTCTAACAATCTCCCCTACGTGAGGTCTTCATGTATTGAGGTCTCTTAGCGTACTATCTTGAAGTTCATAGCATAATAGCTCTCATGACGTTGCGGTCTTCACTTGTCGTGCATTTTAGCATCTGTACATAAATTCAATCTTTGAAACTTGAATTACTAGATTTGATAACTTCATCCTGATCTCAGATTATCTTGAATTACTAGTGATCTTCTCTTTAATTCGCCATTCGTTGAACTTTGGTCCGACATGCTCATACTTGCTGTAATCATGAAAGCCTTTAGACTACTTTCTTCCTCCTACCATCTATTTACCTTTAGCATTTGAAGAAAACTTTGATTTCAGAGGTGCGGAAGCTTCATGTACTTAGCTTTCTTGATGTCTTCAAATCTTTGAGTATGAACAATATAGTTTTTAGCAAACTATCAGCTATTAACGGATTTGATATTCTTACCATTAGCGTTTGCTATGGACTAGTCAATGCCTTTTTGCAATAACAAGGTGCAATACAACCTTAAAGTTTTTAGTAAACTAGCAACTATGAACGGGATTGATTCTCCTTTACCAGTAGCCGTTTTCTTGCTCTAGGAGTAGTCAACTCTTTGTTTTGAGAAACATGGTGAAGTCGATTACCATACATGTACGAATAACTGCACCTGTGATCAGATAGATCTTCAATAACAGACCTTCCGACAGGTTTTCCAGCTCGAAGCTTTAAGGTCCTCCAATACCGGAAGTATCAGCATTTCGTATGCTTGCTTGATCTCTAAGCTATGTCCTTAATGGAATGGTAAAGAGTGATCGAGTACAGTTTCTATCACTGACCTAAACCGTCTAATTCTTGTTCAGTCGTTTTTACTTCTTAATACAATTAAGTACCGTAGAAGACCTGTTGGCAAAAACATGATTTGAAAAACATTCGATGTGCTTGTGAAATTTATTTAGGACACAACAAAAGTTTAAATCAGAATGCTCTGATGATGTTTTGAAAGATATCTCGAAAGATATGAAGTGCCTCATGGCTCTCATCAAACTCATACAAGTATTTGTAAGACGAGTCATTCTCACTAGTGGATACTGTCCGAAGACATGTATATGATATATTCTACAATACCCTGTGTACAAACATATCATTTCCTTCGCATTCCTTAGAGATCACTTTCCATCAGAAACAAAAGATTCTTTGTGAATTATCAAGATACTTGGGTATAACACAAAATGTTTGCGTATCTTGACATTATGTTGAGTATAATGACACATTTCTATACCTCCCCCTATACATTGCATCGATATTCGAAAGATGTTTTGCACATGCAAGGATAGGACTTAGCATTTTGAATCAATCGAATCATTAGTTATCCGGTTTACATTTAAGTCACATTTTCTCCCCCGATCAAAAGTATGCAACTTTTGTATGGTTTTGATCTATAATGGACTTAAAATGTATTGAGCTCCCCCTCAAACATTGAGGTGAGCTAAATGAGCACAAATATTAAGTGAATATAAAACGAGATCTGAAACATACAGAGATAGGAGATCAATCAAACCTGAAGACGTAGTTGTAGTTCGTTTCATCTTGCAGTACTACAAATCAGCAACAGTGCGTCCAACTGACCTGCAAAACTGTTAGTAAAACTGATTCTCCCCCTCAAACAGTGACTCGTGTATGTTAGAAAGAGTTTTGGTCAATGTCTGAATGGTGACTCCGAACATGTTGGATAAAACAAATTGTTTATTAGAAAATTGTTCGGGTCTTAGACAACTTCTTGTCTGTGGAAGAAATAATGCACTGAAACGTACATTAAGTCTTTGGGTTAAGACCGGGTTACAGTCTGAAATAACTGCAAGCCATCTAGACTAAAAATTTAAGAGGAGTTTTTTTTTGTTTTTTTTGTTTTGTTTTGTTTTTTTTAAAAATTAAATATATATACAAATATACAAAGGATACAATGCTTTAGCATTTAAAAATACCAGATATCCCCTTGGAACCAGCCTTTCGATCGACGAAGTTTCAAACAGGGAATCCTAGAGTCATAGTAAACTTTGGAACTATCTAGAACATCGCTCGGGTAAGTTCTAAAGCTCACAATGGTTTCCACTATCCTAGTTAAAGGACAGTTATCATACAACGCGAAATGTCGTCTAGTGGGTTTCCACTGAGGCTTAACACTACCAACAACCTTTCTAGTTGGTCTCCAAGCTGTCTTAGTAGTGTTCACATTATGATTTCTGGTTGCTTTCCAAACCTTCTTAGTATGATTCACACTATGTTTGGCCTGGGGGGTTTTGGTATTCACAGACTTCAAAGAACGAATCACAAACTGGTTATGATCAACAACATGCAACTTCCTATTGTGATCTGCTTGCTCTCCCACATGCGTTCACACATTACGGGCAAGATATGATGGTTCGAGTGTGTCTCTTTGGCATAGGGTTTTTGTGAGATTCATTGGCAGGTTTTTGGTCTTGGAGACAATTCACAGGAACATAGGCTTCTTGCTTGTTGGCACTGGTGTTCTACTGTGTCGGGTCATAAGTCCTGGGGGGTTCCTGAAAAGTACTTGTTTGTCTTAGGGCCAACGGGGTTGGTTATACCCAGTTAGCTCTTTTTTGGAGGCAACGTACTTTGAACTAGGGTGTAGCATCCCTGAAGCAAGTACTTTGGGTTTCTCAGAGGTTGAAGGTCCACTACTTGTTTTACCATGAACTAGGGCTTTCAGCTTGGTATTTTCAGAAGTTAAAGCATGAAGCTTTTCAGTGTACGCAGTACGTGAGTAAGTATTCGCCTTTGACAGTTCATCATACCGTCTTTTTAGACTCACGTTTTCTACCTTAAGGCCATCTAGCTGAATCCTAAGGGAGGTAATCGTATCTTTCAACTGAATTCTGTCAGTTTCTAATGCCTGTTATCTCTCAACTACCTTCAGTGGAACCTACATTCAACACCTCATAAGGTTGATATGAGCACAAATTTCCTGATAAGTGTCTCATTCTTTCCCTTGAAGCTTTTCCTTAACTGTTGTTAATTCAAAAATTACCTTGGAGGCACTAAAAGTTCTATGCAGCTGTTTCTAGATTTGAAATTTAAGATGAGTAAATCAACTATGGGTCTTTTGGAAATGAGAGTTACGGTTCCTCCAATTTCATGACCCAATCTTTTATTGTTTTAAAACTTCATCTTCAAGTTTCAAGAACTCTTTAGTTGTGTTCCCTATCGCATGCAATATCTAAAGATCTTCGCAAGAGGCAATTCGAACTAGGGGGCCATAACAATATCGAAGTAATCACATAAAGCACATATCTTTTTCTAAACATTCATCAGCAATTAAGCATCATTTTTGATCAAGAAGATTTTCTTTCTCTACGGACAGGTTCTGTTATCAAGAACACATCGTCATTACTCCTCAACCAGTCATCAAAAATCTTCATATTATCTTTTACTTTCTTTGAAAAATTGTTTCCATTAGCAAATTCTAAGTTATTTTTTGAAATGGTCATAAAATGTACGGGGTTGTTTGTTCACAAAACAGTTTGGCATAATCAAAACACCATGCGAAACATAGAGTGTTTTTGTGTTGTTCGATTCTGTTAAGAATCCTTCAAGTTGATGAAAAACAGCATTAACTTTCTGAAGATTGGCCAGAACTTGACTTGGAGGTGGACGATTATGAATAAAAGGAGTAACAGGTGTGGCAGGGTTATTAGCATTACTAGCAATTTCATTGCGAAAGTACAATATGCCTGTTCACCGGGACAGTTCCCTCTGAGAAACAATCAAAAAAACATAAGGGCATTTTACTTAACATAGAAGCCATTCTCGGGTCAAACATGCCCTGGTTTTTCGTTCATCTTTTTCATGCTAACAACTTGGTGAACCAAGACTTCTTCACTATCCCATTATACTAACCGGGTGGGTGGAGTGAGATGCAAAAGGGTAACGAGCATCATACAAAACGAGGTTTAGCACGCTTGGCAATATCCTAAGACCTGGTTAGCGGGTGCCAAGGATGTCCTTGAGTAAGTCATCGGTTGCATTTTTAGTATTCTATTGAAAGCATGGAATGTGATTGTGTTGCGATGTTAAACTCTGCCACATGTCTCTGCAAACTAATGTTAGTCATTTTCAAACAAACATTTCTTCTAGATAATTCTATCTGCGAGTTTCCTTTTCCCTCAGATAAAATCTTTTACTATTTCTCAGATTGTAAAAATGCTGCAATGATTTTTTCTTTCCTTGAAAGAGTGGATTTAAGCAAATCGTTTTCTTGCACAAGCTCAGTGTTAACGCATATTACGCTAGAAATCACTAGGGCGCTGTTTCCTGCTAACTTTGTTTTCAAGATCAAGTTTGACCGTGTGGGGATCTAGACGACATATTTTTCATGCTTGCATTGAGAAGCTCATTTTTTAAGGTCTCGATTTCAACATCTTTTCTTGGTTAACCATTAGCATGTCCATCCTAGTAGTGGTATTGCAAGTCAATTATGAGAATGTGCAAATCATAGAAACTTTATCAGATTTGTGTCAGCAGTACCTCAGTTGAACAATTTATTTGGGCTTCGTGTCAGAAGATTACTGATGATCGAGATCGTATTGTCATCAACTCAGTCTCCGCATCCGAGTCTAAATGTTCTTCCTGGGTGCATATCCTTGACTCAACTGATAATCCACATATATCAAAAGATTGATTGTCATTAGAGTGTATACCTCATTGCAATGATTGTTGGTTTGCACAAGCTGATGAACAAGTTTGCCATGAAAGCGACCAGCAGCATTGGGCCTTCATCTACGTCTGATTCATATGCATCCTCAGATTGTCCCTTTCTCGCTTGAAACATGTTTTGTTGTATACAGTGCTGAGGTATGATATAAAGGTGCGGTGCAATTACAACATCAGCGAGGAATGCTTCAGCTTTCAGCATCTAGACACATCTTCCTTTCTCTTTAGGTTCCATCAGCTAAAGCTTACATCTTTGATAGTACTGAGAGTCCCATCTTCTCTTGGGTTCTTTACACTGGCCTACACATGTCCTTCTCTCCTCTGCAGTTGTAACATATCACCTATCTTAGCCTCGAGCACTCTCCCTGATACCAACATTCCTGGAGCCTCCTCTGAACTGTGTCATTAACAACTGTGACCATCAAGCCACGTAGATGAGTCCTTGAGTTTTGGAGGAAGTACGGAGCTGTTGTTGGTGGGTGGAAACTACTTTTGGAAACCACTTAGAGATAGCAATCAGATTCATACTGGCCTTCAATAGCGTCATTTCGGAGACTGAGCAATAGTTGAGGACTAGTAGAGTTTAAGGGTCTATGACAGAGCATTTGGGCAGATGTGGGGTGATCAACTTAGGCCAGTGGATCAATCAATACATGTAACTGCTCCTGTTTCTTGAGAGTCTTTTTGGCAATGAGGCTTTCGTCAGCTTTGAATGAGTATATAACTGAACATACGGTTTTGGAGATATCCATGTTCTGTTTAACATTAGTCACGATACTTACCCCAATAGGCAAAGATTGTTGACAATTTAGTTTCATCTGATGAGTAGGGAATCTCGAGCTTAGAAATCTCATGTCATTTACAAGCTTGTGGAAACGCACAAATATTATTAATGGAAACTCGATTCCAATGGCACGAAACGTTCGTACTCATCAAAACAGATCTTCCTTCCGTTGTTGTAGAGTTCTTCCCGATCCTATGCATAAGTAGTTTCTACCTTGTTCCAAATCTCCATAGCAGTGCTTGTCTGATTGGTATGTTTGAAGATATGTGTCTGGAAGACCTTGACTAAGAATGATTTCACTTGGTATCACACATCTCCAAGTTTTGTTTTCCTCTTCACTGAATTCAGAATCAAGTTTCTTCCTTGGTCGGAGCACAAGATAGTAAACCAGTAGTGGAGATCAGTGATCAAGGGTTGGGTGTAGGTCCATTCTGATAGGAGTTCCATATCAGCTTACAATTCTGGTTTTGCCCGAATGTACCTGGTCTCACGAATCTTATCTACAGTATCGTAGTCACTTATCAACCAACGATAGGTGGACGATATCGTACCCGCTGCATATTGAATCTTCATTGGCTCCCCATTTTTAATTTAAGTTATGAATGACGGATCATAAGTGATTGATGATATTATTTGATTTGTTTTATGTTTTTGGTGGTTGTTTGATTATTTAGTTTCGTTCAAGAGGGAAAGCTTGTTTCGGCATTGATCTTAGTTCGGTTGACTAAGGTAACAACTCGTCGGTTTCTAGTGACTTAAAGCTCGTTTCCGTCATTCAAAGAAAAGAGAGTCCACTCGTTCGATTGTCCACTAGGTTCGATTGTCCTTATGGTCGTTGTCTTCGTTCGTAATTTGTTCAACAGTAAAAATCGTATCCGAGTCTGAGTGATTCCACTCGTTCGATCCTAGAGATATCGAGCTCGTTCGGTCCACACTAGATGTAACTAGTTCAGTTCTAAAAGACTTTGCTCGTTCGGTCCTTAAACCTTTAACTTGTTCGATCGTTTCTCTTAGAAGCTTGTTCGATCTCCGTTCTGGTCCTTTAAAGGAGTTTTCCTAGTTCTAATCCTCCCTTGTTTCCACTACGTCTCAGGGTCCAAACCTTGAATGCCACTAGTTCGGTTCACAACGACTAAACTCGTTCGGTCCTTGAGGAGTTGAGCTCGTTCGATCCCCACTAGATAATGCTAGATCGGTCCTTGAAGTTTAAACTGGTTCGATCCAAACTAAATCACACTCGATCGGTTTAAAAGGTGTGTAGCTCGTTCGATCCTCTTGTTCGATTGACTTGTTCGATCCTCTCGTTCGATTGACTTATAGTCGTTGTGAACCGAACTAGTGGCATTCAAGGTTGGACCGATCGAGTGGAAAACAAGGAGGATCGAACTAGGAAACTCTCAATTAAAGACCGAACTAGAGAGATCGAACAAGCTTCTAGATAGAAACGATCGAAACAAGTTAAAGGATAAGACCGAACGAGCAAAGTCTTTTAGAACTGAACTAGTTACATCTAGTGTGGACCGAACGAGCTCGATATCTCTAGGATCGAACGAGTGAGAATCACTAGACCCGAACGACTGTTTACTTTGAACAACCGAACGAACAACGACCAAGGACAATCGAACCAGTGACAATCGAACGAGTGGACTCTCTTTGAACCCGAAACGAGCTTTAAGTCACTAAACCGAACGATTTATAAAACCTAGTCAACCGAACAAGACAACCGAACAAGCTTTCCCTCTTGAACCGAACTAAATAATCAAACAACCACAAAAACATAAACACAAATCAAATCAAATCATCAATCACTTATGATCCGTTCATTCATACTTAAAATGGGATCCAATGAAGAAACAAATGCAGCGGGTACCGATACTCGTCCACCTATGTTGGTTGAAAAGTGCAACGCTTCTTAGAAGGATTCGTTTACAGCAGGTACAGATCGAGGCAAACCAGATGGTAAATCTGATATGGAACTCCAAAATGAACCAAGAGGTCATTACTCTTATAATTCCAGAATGACCAAACACCCCACCTATCTATCACTGATCCACCCACCTACTGGTTCTAACTATTGTGCCGCACCAAGAAGAAACTTGATTCTGATTCAAATAAAGAGTAAAACAAACTTGAGATGGCTGAATACTCAAGCCTGAAACAATCTTAGTCAAGGTCTTCCCAACACACTTCAACATACTCAACAGACAAGCACTGCTCAGGAGATGTTAGAACATGTAGAACTACTTATGCAAGATCGGGAAGAACTCTTACAACAACGGAAATGGAAGATCTGTTTTGATGAGTACGAACGCTTTCTCGTGCCATTGGAAAAGAGTCCAGTCATAACTACTTTGCGTGCTTTCCACCAAGCTTGTCTCAAATACATAAGCTACCAGCTCGAGATCCCACTCATCAGATAAACAATAAATTTGTCAACAATCTTTCTAGCCTATTGGGGTAAGTGAAGTGACCTCTCATGTTTAAACAGAACATGGATTCATCTCCACACACTTATGTTCAATATCTTACACATCCAAAGCCTACGAGCCTCATGCCAAAAAGACTCTCAAGAAACAGCAGTCTACACTGTAGTTGGATCCACTGGCCTATGTTTGCTCACACCACATCTGCACCGCTCTTTCATCCCTTAACTTCCTATGTATCCTCATCCCACTGCTCAGTCTCCTAACAAAAATAAAATAAAAAAACTAAAAAAAACTAAATACGAATGACGCTTTGATGGCCAGTATGACTCAGATGCTAATCTCTTAGTGGTTTCCAAAGTAGTTTTCACCCACCAACAACCAGCTCCGAACTTCCTCAACTCAAGGACTCATGCTACGGTATCTATGATGGTCACCTGTTTACTGAACCATTTCAGAGGAAGGCTCAGTAATGTTGGTAAACAGGTGCTCTGAGGCAAGAAGGTGATATGTTTACAACTGCAGATGGAGAAGGACATGTTGCTAGGCAGTGTAAAGAACCCTATGAGAAAATGGACTCTCAGTACTTCAAATCAAGCTTTACGATGTGAACATAAAGAGAAATGAGATTTTGATCTGAACTGAAGCATTCCTCGCTGATGTGGAATGCACCGCACCTTATGATCAACCTCAGGCACTGACTACAACAAACATGTTTCAAGCCAATCATGAGGATGCATATGACTCAAAACGTAGATGAATGCCCAATGCTCTGTGAGCTTTCATGGCGCAACTGTCTCCACTCAGTGCAGATCCAACAATCCTTCAATGAGGTACACTCCAATGACAATCAAATCTTTGATAATGTGGATTATCAGTTGAGTCAGGAGATGCACCAGGAAGAACATTTAGACTCCGATGCTGAGACTGAGATTGATGACAATACGATCCCGTATCATCAGTATCTTCTTGACACCGAAGCCCAAAATGTTCCAACTGAGGTATCTGCTGACACATCTGATAAAGTTTCTATGATTGCCATCTTAACTGACTTGCAAACCCAACTAGACGGACATGCTAAGGTTAACCAAGAAAAATGTTTGGAAATCGAGACCTTAAAAAATGAGCTTCTTCAATGCAAGCAAGAAATATGTCGTCTAGATACCCACAAGGTCAAACTTGATCTTGAAAACAAAGTTAGACAGGAAACAAAGCCCAAGTGATTCTCGTAAATAATGCGTAACGCTGAGCTTGTGCAAGAAAACGATTTGCTTAAATCCACTCTTTCAGGAAAAGAAAAATCAATTGCATTTTTACAATCTGAAAAGGAAAAGATTTTATCTGAGAAAAAGGAACTCGCAGATAGTTATCTAGATGAAATAGTTTGTTTGAAAAATGCTAACAAAGTTGCAAGAGACATGTTGCAGAGATTTAACATGCCAACACAAACTATTCCAATGCTTTCAAAGAAACCTAAAAAGCAACCGATGACTTACACAAGGACATCCTAGGCACCCGTAACCCAGGTCTAGGTTATATGGCCAAGCGTGCTCAACCTGTTTTGTATGATGCTAGTACCCTTTTGCATCCCACTCACCACCCCGTTAGTATATGGGATAGTGAAGAAGTCTTGGTTCACCAAGTTGTTAGCATGAAAAAGATGAACGAAAAACCAGGGCATGTTCGACCCGAGAATGGCTTCTATGATAAGCTAAATGCCCTTATGTTTGTTCCTCAACAGGAACTGTCCCGAGAACAGGCATATTGTCTTTCCGCCAATGAAATTGCTAGTAATGCTAATAACCCTGCCACACCTGTTACTCCTTTTATTCATAATCGTCCACCTCCAAGTCAAGTTCTGGCCAATCTTCAGAAAGTTAATGCTGTTTTTCATCAACTTGAAGGTATCATAAAAGAACGAACAACACAAAAACCACTCTATGTTTCCGAATGGTGTTTTGATTATGCCAAACAGTTTGTTGAACAACAACTCGTACCATTTTATGACCATTTCAAAAAACACATAGAATCTGCTAATGAAACAATTTTCAAAGAATAAAAGAAAATTGAAACAGATTTTTGATGACTTGATGCGAGTATGAACGATGTGCTCTTGGATAACAAATCCTGACATAGAGAAAAAAATCTCTTTGATCAAAATGACTGCTTAAATAGCTGAATGTTTAGAAAACATAACTCTCTATTGTGCTTACTTCGATATTGTTATGCCCCCTAGCTCGTATGCCTTTGCGAAGTCTTAGTTCTGCATGCGAATAGGAACACAATAAAGTTCTGAACTTGAAGCTGATTTTAAAACAATAAAAGATGGTCATTAAATCTGAGAAACGTAACTCTCATTTACAAAAGACCCATATTGATTTACAACTTAAATTTCAAAACTATAAACAGTGCATAGACACTTCTAGTGCCTCCAATGTAATTTTTGAAATTAACAAGGTTAAGAAACAGCTTCAAGGAAAGATTCCACTATCAGGAATTTAGATGCTCATATCAACATCATAAGGTGTTGAATGTATGTTCCACTGAAGGTATTGTGTCTCCACAGGCATTAGAAACTACACTCCTGACAGAATTCGTTGAAAGATACGATCACCTCCCTTAGATTCAGCTGATGTGCCGTAGAAAAACATTGAGTCTAAAAAGACGGTATGATGAACTGTCAAAGGCGAATACTTACTCACGTACTGCGTCCACCTGAACACTATCATGCTTTAACTCTGAAAATAACCAAGCTGAAGGGCCCCCCCCCAGATTCAGGGTAAAACAAGTAGTATGGGACCTCAGCCTCTGAAAAAACCAAAGTACGTGCTTCAGGATGTACACCAAATAGTTCCAAGTACGTCCACCTCCAAAAGAGCTAACTGGGTAAAACCAACCCCGTTTGCCTAAGACCAAACAATTACTTTTCAGAACCCCCCAGGACTTCAAATAGACCCACCAGAAACCACCATGCAACAAAACAAGAAAGCCTATGTTCCTAGTGAATCGTCTCCAAGAACCAAACCTGCCACTGAATCTCACAAACCTATGCCAAAGAGCCACACTCGGAACCATCATATCTTGCCCAGTAAAAGTGTGAACGCTAGGAGAGCAACATATCACAATAGGAAGTTGCATGTTGTTTTCGATCATGAACCAGTTTGTGAATCGTTCTTGAAAGTCTGTGAATACCAAAACCCCAGGCCAACATAGTGTGAATCATACTAAGAAGGTTTGGAAGAGCATCCAAAACACTCATAATGTGAACACGACTAGAGACATCTTGGAGATCCAACTAGAAAGGTTGTTGGTAGTGTTAAGCCTCAGTGGAAACCCACTGGACGACATTTCGCGTTGTATGATAACTGTCCTTTAACTAGGATAATGGAACCCATTGTTGAGCCTTTAGAACTTACCCCGGAGCGTATAGTTTCAAGTTCTCCAAAGTTTACTATGGATCTCTAGGTTCCCTGATAGCAAACTTAGGGATGCGAAAGGCTGGTTCCAAGGGGATATCTGGTATTTTTAAATGCTAAAGCATTGTATCCTTTGTATATTTGTATATATATTTAATTTTTAAAAAAAACAAAACAAAACAAAAAAAACAAAAAAAAACTCCTCTTAAATTTTTAGTCTAGATGGCTTGCATATTTCATGAGGCTGTAACCCGGTCTTAAACCGAAAGACTTAATCTACAGTTTCATCATTATACTTCCACAGACTCAAAAGTTGTCTAAGACCCTAACAATTTTCTAATAACAAGTTGTTTTTATCCAACATGTTCGGAAGTCACCATTCAGACATTGAACAAAACTCTTTAATAACATACACGAAGCCACTGTTGAGGGGAGACAATCAGATTTCTACTAACAGTTTGCAGGACATTGGACGCACTGTTGCTGATTCAGTTACTGCAATATTGAACGAACCACAACCTACGTCTTCCAGATGGTTTGATTATCACTCTATCTCTGTATGTTTCACAGATCTCGTTTTAATGCGTGCACTTAATATTAGTGCTTCATTTAGCTCACCTCAATGTTTGAGGGGGAGACAATCATTTTAAGTCCATTATAGATCAAAACCATACAAAAGTTGCATACTTTTGATCGGGGGAGAAAATGTGACTTAAATGTAAACCAGATAACTGAATGATTTGATTGATTTCAATATGCTAAGGTCCTATCCTTGCATGTGCAAAACATCTCTCCGAATATCGATAGCAATGTAATGGGGGGGGAGTAAATGTCAATATACTCAAAAATGTCAAGATACAAAACTTTGTTATACCACTAGTATTTTTATAATTCACAAGAATCGTTTGTTTTCATGATTGGGAAAGTGATCTTAAGGGATGCGAAGGAATGAGATGTTGTACCACCAGGGTATTCGTAGAATACTCATATACTTGTCTTCGGACAGTATCCACTAGTGAAATACACGTTCTTTACAAATACTTGTATGAGTTTGATGAGAGCCATGAGGCACTTCATATCTTTCGAGATATCTTTCAAAACATCATCAGAGCATTCTGATTTAAACTTTTGTTGTGTCCTAAATAAATTTCACAAGCACATCGAATGTTTTTCAAATCATGTTTTTGCCAACAGGTCTTCTATGGTACTTAATTGTATTAAGAAGTAAAACGCTGAACAAGGAATTATACGGTATAGTCAGCAGATAGTAACTGTACTGACTCACTCTTTACCATTCCATTACGGACATCTGGTTTAGAGAACAGCAAGCATACGGAAATCTGATACTTTGGTATTGGAGGACTTAAATGCTTTTAGCTGGAAAACCTGTCAAGAAGGTTCTTTATTAAATCTATCTGATCACAGGTGTAGTATTCGTACTGTATGGTAATCGACTCACCATGTTTCTAAAACAACAAGCGTTTACTATCCAGAGCAAAACGGCTACTGGTAAAGAGACATCAATCCGTTCATAGTTGAGCGTTTTACTAAAAACTATACGTTATCATTGCACCTTGTTATTGCAACAAATAGCATTGACTAGTCCAGGAGTGAATCCAATATTGAATGTGCCACCCTCCCATTGGAAAACAATAAACAGCGTAATAGTATATCTACAGGACAGAAACGATATACAAGCAACAAACTACTGCCATCAAAATCCGCGAACGTGGGACCAGCGCGGGGGGGGGATAATCTTTATTAGGGTCTATAACTCACAACTACATAAACTTTCCAAACACACCATCCATCCACAAACACCCATATTGTGTCAGTTGGAATAGCCATGATTAAGTTTATCAATTTAACACGTCCCAACTCGGGAACCCTCAGCTCTCGGTTCTTAACCAATAATTATCGTTCTTTTTCCCCTTCCTCCTTACCCCTTCCTTCCTTTTCCTTTCCCCCCTTTCCCCCCTCCTTTCGTCTTCTCCTTTCTTCGTTCTTTCCCTTCTCGATCCTTTCTCACCTTTTCCTCTCTCTTCTTGTCCGCCTCCCCCCGCTTCGCCCCTCTTTCCTCCCTGTTTGTTCGTTTCTTCTTCCTTACCTTGCCTCCTTTTCGATTTCCCCCCCTGTTTGCTTCTTCTTTCTCCCTCTCTCCCCCGCTGTTCCTTCTTTCCTTCTCCTTCTCCCCTCCCTTCTCCTTCTTCTTCTTCTGTTTCTCTCTTCCACATTGCCTTCTCTCCCTTTGTCTCCACCTTTGTTCTCCTTTCTTCTCCCCTTTCCTCCCCCCTTTTTTACCCCTAACTTTCCCTCTCTTTCTTCTTCGCCGTCCCGCCCCCTTCCCTCTCCCTCCCCCCCTCTCCTTCCCCCCTTTCCTCCCTTTCTGCCCCCCCTCTCTTCCCCTTCTCTTTTCCTTACTCCCCTTCCCCCCCCTTGCTCCTTTTCTCTCTACTTTCTTTTCCCTTCCTCTCTCTTCTTTCCTCCCTTTCTCTTTCTTCCCTCCCCTATTCTTTCCGCCCCTCGCTCTTCTCCTTCTCCCCCCCTTTCTTTTCCCTATCCTCCCCTTCCCTTTCCCTTTCCGCCTTCCTCTTTCCCCCCTCCCCCGTTTCTTTTTCATCCTTTCCCCCTTCCTCTTCCTTGTGTCCCCTCTTGTTTTCCTTCTCCCGCCGTTTTCCTCTTCCCTTCCCTCTCCGTCCCCCCTCCCTCCGATTTAATGTAAGGACTCAAGATAGCTTATAAGGGGAAGAACCCTTTGATAAGCGATGATTTAGATGGACCAAGGATGAATTTTTTGACCCCCGGGATTTTTGGAGAATTTTTTTTTTTCCTCCATCAAATGGAATTATCCTCTAAGGATCTGCCAATATATGTATCTTTACAAATTGTTTTCTCCTTCGGGAGTGAGGATATCATTTTTGACCCCGACATCTTCGCTTTTAATTTTTCTTCTCTAGAGCCGGTGGCATTCAAATGTTCGATGAAAGTTTGTTCCCCCATTGACAACTAAATGTAGGGATCGAGTCAAGCTATGTGACTCGGTTACCAAAAACAAAGCACTTTGTGGGAGGCGCCACCCAAGCTTATGCCATTCTTTCATCTTTCTTATTCTAAAATGTGATGTGAGGAGGCTTGTACTCTTCCGATTCTTGTTGTTTGTGCTTGTGATTGTTTGTAGGATTGACCTAAAATTTTTTGAAGACCTCTCCGTGTTCGGTGTTTTTTGTCCACGTTCACTCGAGCTTCCTAGCCTTTGCTTGCCATTAGTTTGGGGAAATCCGATATCCTAGATTATTATCGACTAACATTTATCTTTTAGCATACTTGATAAACGGCTTAAGATTTTTGTGATACTTTCCCTCTCCATGCTCAAATTATGCATTCGAACTTTTTTGAGTTCTAGAATGGGTTTTTAAAGCCTTAAACTATGAAACATTGAGTACATATTTTAGGGGGGGTATCTTTTAGTATGTGATACTTTCTCCATGCTCGGATTATGCATTCGACTTTTTGAGTTCTAGTATGGGGTTTCGAGCCTTAGACTAGGAAACATTGAGGACAATGTTTAATTTTAGTATGGGGTAGTATATCTTCGATATGATCTTACCTACTTTTGCTCGTTGTTCTCACGTACCCCGTTTTCCCGCAAAAAATTTAAATTTTTAAGTTAAAAAAATGAAAAAAATGATGATGAAAAAATAAAATAGTTGATAAAAATAATAAGTGTTTTGACATGAATGTAGGCTTTCCGTTGGTGAAAACAAAAGTAAATTTTGACCCGACCGGTTTTATATCTTAGCTTTCTCTTTAACATATATAGATTGAAATTTGCTAATCTTTTATACAAGGAGCTATAAAACGCAAGTCTAGCTTAAAAAAGTCAAGATTTTGCAAGTTCCCATAATTTATTTTAAATATGCAAAGATCGATTTATTAGGCTAAGCATTCATGAGTTTCTTTATTAGAAATTTTAAATTGTGAAGAACAAGAGATGATAGAGTAGAATATAAGTTTTGATGCTAAACATAGAATAGTTGGATTTCTTTAAGGCTCATAAGTGTTAATTGTGGCTTTTTCTCCCATTAGCTTGTTTCACCTTTATATATAATTGTTTAATAAATAGAGTTGTGCGGTTTTTTGGTTAATAATTAGTTCATAGAAGTTTTCTTTAGTTCCTTTGTGATTAAGATAAGTATACATCAGGAATACTTAATTTGGCATACTATATGTATCACATGAATAAATATTTTGCTTATCCCTTAAAGAGCCTTAGGGTATATGGGGTAAGTAGAATTTAATAAGTGAAATTATAGCCTTATTCATTCCTTAAAGAGCCTTAGGGTATATGGAATGGATATTGTTGCTTAATTTTTGTCTTGTTTGTACCTTAAAGAGCCTTAGGGTATATGGTGCAAATAAGATTGGTCCATTTATGTCTTAAAGAGCCTAAGGGTATATGACATGAATGGTGCCTTGCTTAAGTAACCTAATAAAAGCCAAATTTTGGTCGCCTCGATGTGGACTTGACTTATTTTGATGACATTTGATCTTTTGAAAAGGGCTAGGAACTAATTATTGCGTTTTAACCGTTACGCTTTATTTTTAGAATTAATAAGTATCGAAATAAAGTCTTAAAGAGCCTTCGGGTATATGACTTAAATAAAATCTTGAGATACAAAATTAGGAATAAAGGAGGAGAAGTAATACACAATTAGATTTTATGAACAAGTGTTAGCATCATAACTTGTGTTTTGAATTGATCTTGTTTTTAAGCTTGGATTGGTGAAATGTAAAAGTTAGGGACGATAAAATTTATCTATTCTGGTACACTTTTTGTGCTTTTTGTTCGTGATCCTCAAAGTTATCATGGAATATGAAAGCAATAACATTATGTACCCATAAATAAGTTGTAAGTTGTAAATTATGAAAATCATAAAAATAGAAAAACATTTAAAAAATGGGAAAACGGGGTGTTTTAAAACTTGTGATTTCTTAACTTTTCCCACAAAAGACTTTGTTACTTTTCAAAGGATTAGTTTGGGGAGGTTTTGGAGTATTTGGTTTTATGATATATAATTGTGTTGAGGACCACGGCAATCAACACTCATTTTACCTTTTGAAAGATACATTTTAATTGTCATGGCTATTTGTTCTTCGCGGTCTCGGCTAAAAATATTGGGCCGACTTTTTCTTTCTTTTTTCCGTTATCTATCACACACATTCATACACTACACACAAATCTCGACTCTTCCGAAGTATGCTCTGACGCATCTGTTGTTCTAAAGTACATTATGTACTTATGTTTTTCGTGGGTCTTTTGTGGGTTGCGACGTTCATTTTTCGGAGGCTAAGCCTACTTACAAATGGAGTTGTGCGTCTAATGTTTACAATATTTGATTAACCATTCCGTACGTGTGACGATGCAGTGTGTGAGGGACGGATAAATAGGCTTGTAGGTTGTCGTGTAGTGGATGCAAGGGGCGTTCGTTGACCAACCACGCTAGCATCTTGTTACACTTACTTTATCTACTTATCTAATACTTGTCACACTAACATCAATGCCTACAATGCCAAATTTTTCTAACAACTTAGACGTTACAACTTTGCATAATTGTTTTTCCTTCGCCTTTCATATGCGGATTGGTCTGGTCTTCGCACTCGCGAGGCTCTAATGGGCTATTTGGTTTGGATTGATCTGTTTGCTTCTTGAAGTTTTCTTTGGTTTGATCTCTATACTCACTTTTACAATGACGCAGTCTTTGAAGGATCTACAATTCCTGCAGCTTCATTGTATGTCGCGATTGCCATTCAGGTTTTTATAGTCCCTATATTTTTTCCCACTTACTCAAGGATTGTCTACCAACTTATTTGTACTCACGTATGACTCTAGGTGTATCGTTGGATGGTAGTGTTCAAATGATCATCCCATAATGATGAACTGTCTGTTTATAATGACCAACTCTGTTTTTAAATGATCAACCAGCAATGATGCATTTTAGCGCCACACGTTGTGATGTATTCTACTGAAATTCAAGTTGTTTTTACGTTGGCTGATAGCTTGAACATAGATTTGATCCTTGGAAAGTATCGATGTGTGCTTCAAAAATTTTCGACCAGTTGAAACCATCAGACGAAATAACGGGCGTTTCTTGCACGCCTTGAGTATTTATATGACACGCTTTTAACAATATTCCGGTTAAAACGATGGTATATTTTTATGTTAGTATCACATTTTCAGCGCGGTTGATGATGTTATTATTAGAGATGTGTCATGTCAGCGTGCGCCGACAACGGTGGGGCATCTATGGTATACATGATAACTTCAGATAGTTTATACTTTTATGTATCAAAATCTCTATTGAAATGCTCATAACTATTATAATTCTGATTGACATATATACTTAATTGCTTTATATTTCACTTGTAGGAAATTATGAGCCTTGGAGCGAAAAGACACGGGAATTAGATCGATGAATGCACAAATGCACCAAGCACGGACTCCATGAGAAACTTTGGTCGTAGTTGCCTCGTTTAACTACGCCGTGTTTAAGGAATGACCTCAAGGCATAGAAGGAACTACGGCGTATCCCATATCTTTACCTATGACGTAGGTTATCAGGAGACATCAAAGAATTGCGGCTTTAGGCATAACTATAGTGTAAGTTCACCCTTACAAATACCCTGTGTTAAAAATATGCTATTAAAGGAAAATGCTGAGTCGCAACACTTTGGGGGCGTTTCATAGTTTCCACACTTCAAACTAGTCGTAGTTGGTTCTTTAAATTATATTTTGATGCCCAAAAAATTGCACATTGGTATCATTCAACACAAGGGAGTTCTGAGAGATCATCTAAGGCTTCTATAGGAGAAAGAATTCAGCCACATTCATCAGTCCAAGGGAGAAATCACTCTTTAATTCATTATTTGTATTAAACATTAATCATTCATTTTGTAAGAGCATAATGTTTATTCAATCCAAGAATTCCTTCATTATTTCTTATGTTATCTGTAGTAAGAGTGGATAAGCACCTTAAGTGCTAGCCTTGTTATGATATTGTTATAGTTTGATGATTGTTTCCTGTTGAATTATTGTTTTTATGGATATCCTTATTGCCTGTTGCATGATCCCTGAGTTTTGGTAGTGTTGAGGGTAGTGTAGATCCTGTTAGGCTTTATATTAGTCTTACTAGTTGAATTAAAGTTTAACAGGGTACTAGGGATAGGTTTACAACTGCCTTAGTGTAGGGATTGCCCAAATCTTCGCCTTCAGTATGTTTTGGACACTTTAAAAGTTTCGGCAAAGCTCTTTCCTGATGGGTTTCTATAGCAAGAAGTGGGATTATCATTCATTTAGACAGGTCTTTTGGGATAGTTGGGGGGTTAAATCGCTGTAGCTTTATTACACTACTTCTGGGTCTACAAAGAGTTGAGATCGTATCGGTTTATAGACAGGTTTCTATGTCTATTTGGTCCTGTTGATTATGGAACCAACATATTCTATCGGTAACATATCATTGCACTAGGAAAAACTTCTCATCTCAAATCATAAAACAAGGAAATAACTAGGCTAGCATGTTTTTCTCCCTGATTAATCTTCGTATTTCAATTTTGCATTTTATTTACTTTTAATCTTTCAAAATCAATTCAAACCGTTATCTAACCTGTGACAAATTCAAATTAATAACTAAAACACTTATCTCTTGGGACGACCTCGGAGTTCTAATTCTAAATATAAACATGATCGGTTCTCATGCCCGTAAGTGCGTTTTGTAGACATAGGTAGTCGAGTTTTATAAATTTAAAAACTAAAATTTAATTTAAAAATTATACGCATCAAGTTTTTGGCGCTGGTGCCGAGGAGCTAAAAATAGTTTACAATTTGAACTCCTATATTTGTTTTCTTAGTTTTGAGAACTAAAATTCATTTGTTCTTAGTTTCAGGAAGCAAGATAGGTGAGGTTGACATCAACACACTCATAATGGAGCAGTACTTCGGCCATTGACTCTGAAATAAACGGCACGGGGGCTGTGGTTGTAAACAAAAATATGGAGGCATGTCAAACTTTGAAATCAGAGTAATTCATTGACGGGAATTGAGAGAAGAACTTCTCATGAAACAAAATGTGGACGATGCTCTATGAGCATGTTGAAAGAATTTTGTAACATTGTCAGCCTCTTCACTATTTAAGAGTCACACATGACACTGTCATTGTTGTGTGTTATTCCCATCAAAACTCACTGGAGCTGGAAAAATAACAAATAAATAAAAAAAGACTACCTCCAGGGAACAATTCAATACCTGGGGATTTGCTTAATCAAGCAAGCTTTCTTTTAAACGGTATTATCCAAATCTAAAACATTAAAAAACAGTAAAGGAGATAAATAACTTCAAGAAAGAAGGTAGATCGGACACTTTTACCAAGATTGGAAAGGTACTATTGATCTCAATATAAAGTGCCCAAACACATGATTGAACATACAACAGAAGGTTTTTATTTTATAAAGGATTGGAACACCCATAATCTCACCAATTGCTAGATTCCCAAGGACCAATACCTAATAAGACACTCTAACCAGGGCATTAGAAGCAATCCGAACTATGATGACATTCACATAAATGGTCACGATCGTGTCTACAGTAGGATGTGTGTGAGCAGCATTAGCCCGAATGGAATTGCAGCAATAGCAAATAAATTAGATAGTCTTGGGCGTGATATGAAGAATCTTAAAGAAAATGTGCATGCTATCCAAATAGGATGCGAAACCTGTGGAGGAGCTCATCTTGACAAGGAATGTCCCTTTAGTGAAGATGTAAAAAGCGTTAAGGAAGTTAAGTATGGTGAGTTTGGGCGATCTTTTCCAAATAATAACAAGAACAATGCTAGGTATTGTGTAGGTCCACCGGGATAATACACACATGTTGATAATCGCCCACCTTTCAGTGAAAAGAGACCAAACCTTGAGGAACTAATGAACAAGCACCTCTAGGAATCGACACGAAGAAGAGCCGACATGGAATATTAGATAAAGAAGCTTCAGGAGAGCATGGACATGAATAAAAGAAACCAAAACGATTCCATAAAGAATTTAGAGACAAGCAGCTGACAAAGGAATATCAAGCAAAGGCTGATAATGAAGTACTAAATTCATCAATTGGGCAGTGCAAGGCAATTTTTGCGGACAATAAAGCACCAGGAGATGAAACATCTTCTAATGGAACTAATGAACTCTACGAAGTATCTTTTATTTCTGATGATAATGTGATGGTTTCTAAGAAAATGAATGAAGGGCAATCAGGAGTCTTGCCATGCCAACTACCTCTAAAAGAATTAAGTCTAGGATGTTTCACTCTTCCCTGCACTATTAATAGTTTGAATTTATATGCAATAGCAGATTTAGGTGCTAGTGTAAATATCATGCCATATTCAATGTTTAAGAGTTTAAAACTAAATAGTCTAAAAGAAACTAGTATGTTGGTTAAAAAGGCAGATATGTTAAAAAAGGCACATATGGGAACAGTGGAAAATGTTCTTGTTAAGATTGATAAGTTCGTGTTCCAAACTGATTTCGTGATTATAGATATGTTAGGAGATCCTAATGAAACTATGATATTAGGTAGAACCTTCCTAGCCAATAATCATGTCCGAATAAATGTTTTTCATAGGGAAATTTCTCTAGGAATAAGGGAAGATAGGATTATGTTTGACATAAATGAAAATATCCATCACCCTACCATTCCTGTCGAGAAGGTTTACATGGCCAATTCTGTCTAAGAGGAAGAATCGTTTAACCCTTTAGAAATAAGTGAAGATCGATTCTCGTATGATGTAACACCCCCAAATTGGGTCGCAGCGGAATAAGGGTCCGGGGCGTGTTACTTCTCAGATCAATAACACAAGATATATATAGAACGACCAAAAAGTCGTTTGAAAACGATACATTGGATTTAACAAAGTAATTGTTACATAAGCCCGAAGCTTAACTTGTTCACTTGATCAAAATACAAAGATTTTCAGCCCATAACAGATAACAAAATGAAATGCGACAAAATCTTTAATGCATGACATCCAAATCAAAACCACCAATGTATCCATCGCACCTCGTGCTTATTGATCCCCTGAAAAACATTGCTTTAAAACGTCAACAATAATGTTGGTGAATTCATAGGTTTGATAAATCATATATTGTAGGCCACAAGATTTTCCCTAAGTGTATGATAATTGCAACGATGCAGACATCATATAAATGTATTACGTTGCTCTAAGCTAATGACACTGAAGCTTGCGTTGTATGGATGCCGATTTAATGGCATACATTGCCCGTTGGTGAGTTCTAACCGTCAATCATCCTATATTCGGACAGGTTATACGTTCGTTTTTTTGTCTTAGTAATAGCTAATCACTCTTCCGAACGGGGCTGTCAACCCAATTGATCTATTGAATAACATTCGCGCTCACTATCCACGCAATTGACAGTTCATGATTAATGGGCTAAGATATGGGTTATCGCTACTTAGGCAAACACGTAATCTTAAACATGAAACTTAACCTACTTGGTAACAATTGTAAAGCATTGCATGTTTTTCACCAAAACTTTGTAAAAACAAAAGCATGTAAAATGTAGGGCTATGAACTCACCTTGAGGTGGAGTAATGAAAAGTATATCCAAATGACGCGCCAGCGAACATTGATCAAATGCATCCTAATTAAATTCAAAGTCGTATAAGTACGAATTACATTCAGTACTCCTTCCATGCATTAAGTCTATATAGCTAATCACATAACTAAATGTTGCAAGTGGAAAACATGTTTATAAATTAAAATGGTTTATAAATCTTACTTTTGGTTTAAAGCGTTCATTACTTTCACGTTTCTAATTCCGTTTCTTGCGTTTTTATGCCATCTCTGGTATTAGCGATGTTATCGATATTTGGACATTTTTATAAATTTTGTCACCCTGAATGAACAGTAACTTTTATGTTCACATCCAGACCAACTTTTTTTTTGGGGGAGTTTTATGAATTCGTATATTTTGTTGTCGTAAAACCTGGGTAAATGTCGTATTTTATTCGTTATAGCTCGTTTTAACGATTCTTTCTGTGGCAAGTTATCGTCTATTGAAAGTTCTTTATATTTATGAGGTTTAAAAAATTACCTTTTCTGTCTTGAATAGTTAACTTTTATAAAAAATAGTTTTATAAAGTATTTAATTGTTGTAGAACTTGCGAAATTCATAACTCGTTCGTTTTATTAAATGAAAAATTACGATTCTTATTCATTTGGAATCTACTAAAAATATGTATTTATTATTTGTTACAAAATATCAACACTTGCTGTTTATAATTTTTATATAAAATCGTTTTTTATAAAAATTTATTTACGACTCGTTTAGTAACGTATAACTTTGTTTTTACCGTTACTTTTTCGTTATTACTCGTTTGGCAAAGTTTCTTACCTTTTTGGTATCGTCGTAGATATGTCATTACTGATAAAACATTAAATAAAACATGTTATATTCACCGCTTTTTGGACAGGAATGTGTGATATCTTTTAATAAGTCCAAATAAGCCTTGTTTCCCTTATTTGCACTTTATATCTTTTTACCATTAGTCTTTATATTTCATATTTGGTCATTATTTTGATACATATAATAAATGTCCATTTGTCCATCCAAGTCCTCATGTGTCCAAATTTTATAAGTCCATCAATATACTTACAAACCATAACTTTAATATTTACCATAATTTACTAGTTTTATATATGGCTACTTTTATACAATAACCATTAACATACAAGCCTTCCCATCTTGTTATAACTTTATTTTAATGATTATCTAACATCAATATAAGTTCATAATTAACCTCAACATGTCATTTGTATTTCTTTAACTTGAAACATATTATTAAACCATTAAAACCCTAATTTACCCATAATCATGTTTACACCAAAACAACATGATACAATATTTTATCATCATTTTTAACATGATGTATGTAATAACACAACATATATAAAAGTAATCCATATGATCATTTCAAGTAAAAACCTCATTTTCATGATTAAATCCTAAATGGTGATTTAAGCTAACATAGAATAACCACATGCATAAAAATGAAAATCATAAGAACATAAAGAGTTCAAATAGACCTTAGGATGAATGATGATGATGATGAACAAATGCTAAACCCTTGTTTAGCCTTAAAATCCAAGCTTGCACAAAGAAACCCTAGCTTTCCTTAATAAAAACCCTAGCTTTCTTTCACTTGAGTAATACTTGGAAATGGTGATTCAATGGTTGGAAACACCTTAGAATGTCTTAGGATGGATGTGTATAGAAGTGTATAGCTTGTAGAAAAATTGATATGGATTTGTTAAAGGGGGGTGTTTGTGCCGTAGCTTCCAAGAGAGAAAAGGGAAGAGTTTTGTTTGATTTTTGCTAAGTGTATAAGAGTTATGTGATGTCTTTCATTAGTTACTTGCACTTATAAGATTCAATGGTCAAAAAGATTGCAATAGTGAGTCAAAAACAAGATGAGGGTTTTAAGGGTTCATGTTTATGTGTTATGAGTCAAAGAAACAAGGTAAGGTGTAGGTTTAAATGCAAAGTGAAGTACTCTTGACCAAAGTGATGAATTTTCTCTTATTTCTTTGTATTATTTGCCAAGAATTTGGCATATAAGAGATGTACATGATATATTTGAGTAAACTTTATGTATTGGGTATAAAAGTGGGTATTTGTTGAAGCGTAGAAAAGTTTTGGTGGTTCCGGGAGTGCCTAAACGCAATTTATCGCGAAACGTATACACTTTACGTATCCGATAAAAATAAAATGAACAAAGTTAATAATTATTCTCAAAATAATTATATAACCCTTGCTTGATGTAAACATTTAATTGTTTGATGCCCGTTTACATTGAACGCTAATTTTTAGCTTACGCGATTTAGCTTAACATTTATGATTTAAAGCAAATGCGTACAATACAAAAGGTACATTGTGGATTTATCGACGTCGTCAATGACTTGAAAACACAGGGTGTTATAGACTTCCCCCGTTAAACGAGCCTTGTCCTCAAGGCTCACGATGCAGCACTTGACGACGGTGTGGTCTTGGTGAAGAGGTGTGGATATTTCTTCTTGAATTGGTCTTCACGTTCCCACGTGAACTCAGGACCTCTCTTGGAGTTCCATCGAACTTTGACTAATGGGATCCGACTTCGCTTCAACCGTTTAACTTCACGGCCCACTATTTCTAATGGTTCCTCAACAAAATGAAGCTTGTCATCAAGATGAAGTCCATCCAATGGAACGGCTAATGGTTCGTCGGCATGACACTTCTTTAGATTAGATACATGAAACGTATTATGAACTCTGCTCAACCCTTCTGGAAGTTCAAGCCTGTAGGCAACTTCTCCACCCCTTTCTATCACCTTAAAAGGTCCAACATACCTAGGGTTTAACTTCCCCCGTTTGCCAAAACGTACAACCCCTTTCCAAGGTGATACTTTAAGCATAACTTTATCCCCGACTTGGAATTCCATTGGTTTACGCTTCAGATCGGCGTAACTCTTCTGTCGATCACGAGCAGCTTGCATCCTTTGCTGAACTGGATGATTTTCTCAGTGGGTCTCTTGAATTAATTCGGACCGAGTATTTGAAGCTTTCTCTATACTTTGGTCCACAAACAGGTATGAACGACATTTTCGACCATAAAGTGAGCCTCACACGGTGCGGCCTTGATGCTAGCGTGATGCTAATGTTATATGAGAACCGACAAATGGTAAATGGTTAACTCCGACCCTTTCCAAAGTCGATCACACAAGCACGCAGCATATCCTCGAGAGTTATGGTCCTCTCACTCTGCCCTTCTGTTTGTGATGTACGCAGAACTCATATCTAAATAGTTACCCAAAGCATTTTGAAGTGACCTCCAGAAATTGATATGAAATCTTGGTCACATCACAATGATGAGACAGGTATTCATGTCTCGTGACAACTCCTTTTAGTAAATTCTTGCCAATTTATCCATAGGATCAGTCTCTCTCATCGGTGTGAAGATTGCAGACTTAGTGAGTCGGTCAACGATCACCCAAATTGTTTCATAGCCTTGAGACGTCTTAGGAAGCTTCGTGACAAAATTCATAGTGATGTTGTCCCACTTCCATTTGGGTATCTTAGGTTGTAGCAACAATCCTGATGCCTTTAATGTTCGCGCTTGCCCTTAGCAAACAGGTCAAACACTTGTTAACATAAGTGGCTATGGTCACTTTCCTGTATGGGCCACCAATATAGCTTCTCATGTCTTGGTACATTTTTTCAGAACCCGGATGAATAGAGTATTTTGATTTATAGGATTCGTGCATGATCACAGTCCATAAATCGCCATAACAAGGTAACCAGCTCCTGCCATTGAGGCATAAGGTTCCATCCGCACGTCGTTCCAACTTTTGTTCTCTAATCGCTTCTGGAAATTTAGCATTTTCAATCAACATTCCCCCAACGTCTTCACTCTTAATGTTCTCTAGTTTTTGCGCTTCGGTTTGAGCATTTAAGATCTGTTTGGGGAGATCCAAACTAATAGTCATAACCAAGGCTCGAACTCTTAATGGTGGTTCTTGTTCTTTCCTGCTCAAAGCATCAGCAATGACATTTGCTTTCCCTGGGTGATAACGAATATCGCAATCATAATCACATAGCAATTCTAACCATCGGCGTTGCCTCATGTTCAACTCTTTTTGATCTAAAATGTGTTGCAAACTCTTGTGATCGGTGTACACTGTACACTTAGTTCCATATAAATAATGTCTCCAGATCTTGAGAGCGAACACCACTGCACTAAGTTCTAAATCATGAGTCATATAGTTCTTCTCATTAATTTTTAACTGGCGTGATGCATAAGAAATCACTTTTTCTCTTTGCATCAACACAGCGCCCAAACCTTTCTTCAAAGCATCGCAGTATGCGATGAAATCTTTGCTTCCTTCAGGTAATGCAAGGATTGGTGCACTACACAATTTTTGCTTCAACAGTTGAAAGGCTGCTTCTTGTTTATCACCCCAAACAAACTGGATCTTCTTCTGGGTGAGCTTGGTCATTGGTTTGGCGATCTTTGAAAACCCTTCAATGAACCTCCGGTAATACCCAGCAAGACCTAAAAATTGACGAATCTCCGTTGGTGACTTAGGAGATGTCCAATCTTTAATGGATTCAATCTTGGCTGGATCCACATGAATTCCTTCACTATCGATCACGTGACCGAGGAACTGTACCTTGGGAATCCAAAATTCACATTTGGAAAACTTGGCATACAACTCTTCCTTCTTAAGCAATTCTAAGATTTGCTTAAGGTGTTCTTTATGTTCTTTCTTGTTCTTCGAATATATCAGAATATCGTCAATAAAGACAATCACGAATTTATCTAGATATGGTTTGCATACCCGATTCATAAGGTCCATAATACGACGGAGCGTTTGTCAACCAAATGGGCATAACTTGAAATTCGTAATGGCCATAACGAGTTCTGAAGGCAGTCTTCGGAATGTCTTCTTCTCGAACCCTCAATTGGTGAAACCTGAACCTAAGGTCGATTTATGAGTTAACACTCGAACCCTTAGAGCTATCAAATTAAATCTCAATTCTTTGGAGCGGATAGACGTTCATCACCGTAATAGATTTATTCAATTCCCGGTAATCAATGCACATCCGGAATGATCCGTCTTTCTTCTTGACAAACAAGACCGGAGCTCCCCAGGGTGAGGAACTGGGTCTTATAAAGCCTTGTCGATAGCTCTTACATTTGCTCAGATAACACTTTCATTTCATAAGAGCCCAATCATAAGCGCCCGAGCTATAGGTGTCAGCACCAGTCCAATCAATTTTGAAACGCCACTTGTCGAGTCGGATGAAGACTGCAATCTTCAAGAAATACTTCAGGAAAGTCTTGAACTATTGGTACGTCCTCAAGTCGTTTCTTCTCTGACTTGTCTTCAATCTCTTTTGTAGTAACATGTGCCAGAAAGATAGGAAACCCTTTTTCCATGTACTTCTGCGTTTTAGTGCAAGAAATGATGTTTTAATCGTGTCACAATTTTCCCTGAGTACTTCCATCACGTGTATGATTTAAAGGTTTTATTTTTCACAGGGAAATGTAACAATCTTCCTCGGCACACAAAATACCCACCTTGTATATCACCAGCCAATCCATAGACCTATATAGCATCGAAACTACCATTCTACAGGCATTAAGTTACATTTGAATTGGTGGTATAGAATTTTAATGTGCAACCCTTAATATAGTGTTTAACCCAATTATCCTCCTCAGCTATTCTGACATCATAATATTGAAGCTAGGTTTAGATGGCGTGAAGACGAATTAGGAGCTAAATGCAGTATACACAAAACTTCGATCGGCACCCGATCAAACAAGATAGAAGCATAGCTTTTGTTTAAGAAGGAACGAACCGCAACGACTTGTCTGGATTTTCCCCCGCATTTTCCAACCACATACACTCTTCGCTTGGAGCCCTGTCATTCAACATGATTACCACGGTTGCCTTTGTTGTTCTTCATCCTTGGACATTCCTCTTAAAATGTCCCACTTGAAACTCCGCACTCAAAACAAGTAGGTT
Source organism: Tanacetum coccineum (assembly GCA_026074375.1). Classification (NCBI taxonomy): domain Eukaryota; kingdom Viridiplantae; phylum Streptophyta; class Magnoliopsida; order Asterales; family Asteraceae; genus Tanacetum; species Tanacetum coccineum. The sequence continues at coordinate 38,280 of BQNB010009325.1, read as the reverse complement.
TCCTGACCCGATCCGTGCCCTTACTGGTTTGTTAAAGTTGTGGCATTTCCCCAAACACCTACAGTCACAGGCGAAGTGACCAAATTTAGTTGCATTTAAAGCACATATGTATCACACGGACCTTCATGGTGGTAATTGCATTTTGGGCATAGGGGTCTAGATCCCCCATATGGTTTCTTATCACCCGATCCAGCAGTGTATGCCCTGCCGGTGTTCTGCCTCTTATTTTGTTGTTGTTGTTGATTCTGATTGTTTCGGGAGGTGTTTTCAAACTTCCTCTTGTTTTCAGCTTGTCTTTCTGCCATGGTACTGACTCTCTTGTCCATCAGTTCAGTGGCCATTTCAATAGCCTCTTGCATGGTCTTTGGCTTTGAAGCTACGATGTTTCCATGGATCATGTCGGGCAATCCTCCGACATACCTTTCAATTTTGTCTGACTCCTTAGGGAACATTCTAACACACAGAAGTGCTAGTTCTTGAAAACGTTGGTTGTACTTGACCACATCAGTACCTATCACTTTCAAGTTCCACAATTCAGCCTCAAGCTTCTTCATTTCATTTCGTGGACAATATTTGTCAGTCATCTTCTTCCTTAGATCGACCCAAGTCATTGAATATGCAACATCATGAGTAACAGTCATAACATGGGAATTCCACCATGTTAGAGCACTTGCTAAAAGAGTACAAGTAGAAAATTTGACCTGGTTTTCCACTGAGCAGTTGCTTATGCGGAAAACAGTCTCCATTCTTTCAAACCATTGGGTTAACTCAACCACTCCTTCGGTGCCCTTGAAATACAGAGGTTTGCACTTCATGAAATCCTGGTAAGTGCACTCTCGAGCAACGCGTTCAGATCCCCTGACACCCGTTCCCGAAGTATGGCTGAGTCAATGCCATTCCTGGTTTGCGTCACGTGCGGAACCAAAACGCACTGACACCATGGTCTGATCATAGCTTGAGTGTTGAGCCATTAGTGACCGTGAGTGGTTGTGGTTGCTGATGGGCTTGGTTGTTGTGACCGGTGTTGACCTTGTGGCTCGTTTTGGGGCCATTTTCTTCAATCACAAGAAAATACAATATCCGTTAGATTTCATAAAATCATAACCATGACATGACATATCCATGATAAATAAAGTGAGATCGCATCACACAGTGAAATGTACAACTGAATTGTAATTAACAATGATAAAACCAAATCGACATTCATTCATCACAAATTCGATTATAAACATGACATAATACCACCATTCCATATATAACTGGAAAACATACATGATTGGTTCAGCCTAAAGCCTTACTAGCCGGGATTAAACCCGTAATACATAGTAGGCTAAATACAAAATGACTAGCCATAACAAAGTCTAATCTAAGAACTGCTACCAGCCTCCTCTGGCAGCTCTGGCTGTGCAGGACCCCCAGCGGGTCCCTGCTGTCCCTGTAATGCAGTAACCTGCCCCTGTAATGCCATCACCTGTCCCTGTAAGGCTGTCACCTGCCCCTGCAGTGTGGTGACCAGTCCCTGAAGTGGAATCATCTCTCTCTGTAGTGTCTGCATAACAGTCAATGTCTGAATAATCTGCTGCTGTCGAGCACGATCAGCTGCCCTCAACTCTCTCATCTCCTCACGCCTCCCGCGGTCTGTCTCTAGCAAATCTGAAATCGCTCTCCGTCTACTACGATCTGCTGACTGTAACTCTGTGATCTCTGACATCTGTGCATGAACTGTGGTGCGTAGTGACATAACCTCTGCACGCGCAAGATCACTCGCATCCATAGATCGTCCCCAAGCCTCTCTAGACATCCTAGCCTCAGTCTCCATCAAATGACGTGTATGTGCATGTGCACGTCTGTCTCTAAACAACATATTAACCCGACCGGCCAATAGTTGTCTTTGACTCTGCTCATCGTCTAACATCGTATAGATCTCATCTGTGTCTCGCCTAACCATAGACTCAAACTCTCTCACGTGTACACCCAACTCTGTGTCAGTACTAACTGGAGCTCCCTGTAGGGTCTCAACAATCTCATCCCACGAATCCGTGATCCCATATCCAACATATCTCTCTGGGTCACGCCTGATCTCCCTGTCCATAGTGGCAACAAAGCCGTAATCTGCCCTAAGACCTCCAGCTGGTCTAGCAGCAGCAGCGGCGGAGCTCTCTCCTACCTCGTATCTGGGACCAAGAGCGATACCTAACCTCCTCCGAGGTGGTAGGTTAACCTCGGGTATGTCCTCTCTACGACTGGTAGAGGGTAGTAACAATGGTGGTAATGAAGCAGGAGTTGATGTGGGCAAGGGTGGTGGTGCATTTGGTCTGGTGGGGGAGAGTATGAAGGGTGGTGGTAATGGTAGAGAATGAGAAGTAGTAGCAGTCTCAGCTCTCATCCGAATCATGGCAGCTTGATAGCCCAATGAACGAATAGAACTAGGAGGTGGTGCTGATAATACAGGTGAGGTTAGTGATAGTAATGGTGGAGATGGTATCGGGGGTGGCAGTAGGAAAGGAATCTGGGGTGGTGATGAAGACCATGGAGATAGTGGTGATGCTGGTGGGGAAGATATAGCAAGCAATCTGGTAACCTCAGAATCAGACCATGTTGGTATAGGTAATGGCTCTGGAATAGTAATCCTAGCTGTCATACGATATGCAGGGTGAGGTGGTGGTGTGGTCGCAGACTCATCAGTCTCAAACAGCTCAGTCTCCTTTGCAGACGGGGTAGTAGTTGGTAAAGCAACAACTACATGGTAGGCAGGAGCTGGGTGCTCCTCCTCCGCCTCCTCGTCAACCTCAACATCCATCTCATCATCCTCATCCTCCTCATCGGCGTCGATGTCCATATCATCATCCTCATCCTCCTCGATATCCATCTCATCATCTCCGTCATCTCCTCCATCAGCAGGATAGTCGATAGGATCCTCCTCAGGGTCCTCATCGTCATCCTCCTCCGGATCTGCCTCAGGATCAGTCTCTGGAACATAACATAATCAGGTGACTGTGCAGTGGGTGAGGCATCCTCAGCATATGGCTGATCCTCAGCAAACGATTCTCATCATATGCATGTCTGGTCTGGAACATAATCTGGCGAATGTGGTGCCTGCTCTGGCTCCTCATGGGCCAGGCACATAATCTGGAGAGGGTGGTGCCTGAAGAGCGGCTTCTAAGTAAAAAAAAATAGGTCCTCTGGCATGTTTAGGTTGATTAAGGAACTCGTGTTCATCGGCTCTGGTATTCCAATGTCTGATAGATCCTCAAATGGGTGGAAACCTGTGTGTGTAACCCTGATTATCCGTTTATGACATGACTGAATCGAAAATTCAAATAGCTGATATGTATTTAATATAAGACTCTTATAGTAATATACATTTATATCATAACATGTATATCAAATATGAATGCATCTAGTCCAACCAACTAATGCAACAAGTTATGTGCATCATAATGTATGCCTTACCCCCATATGTTGTCCCGTGTAAAACCCGTTGTATGAATTCGTTGTTTGAAATTCGGTTATAGTCCAGCAAAAAACATTTGACCTGGGTTATCTATAACTTGGCTCTTTGATTACAATCTGGTACTCACCCCCCAAATTTGGGTCGCAGCGGAATAAGTGTCCGGGGCGTGTTACTTCTCAGATCAATAACACAAGATATATATAGAACGACCAAAAAGTAGTTGAAACGATAAATTGGATTAACAAGTAAATTGTTACCTAAGCCCGAAGCTTAACTTGTTCCACTTGATCAAAATACAAGATTTTCCGCCCATAACAGATATCATATTGAAATGCAACAAAATCTTTAATTGCATGACATCCAATCAAAACCACTATGTATCCATCGACACCTCGTCTTAATTGATCCCCTGATAAAATCATTGCTTTAAAACGTCAACAATATGTTGGTGAATTCATTGGTTTTGATAAATCATATATTGTAGGACCACAAGATTTCCCAAGTGTATGATAATGCAACAGATGCAGACATCATATAAATGTAATATCGTTGCTCTAAGCTCATTGACAATGAAGCTTGACGTGTGTGAATACCAAATTAATTGGCACACCTTGCCCGTGGTGATGTTCTTGACCCGCTCATCCTATATTCGTCATGGTATACGTTCGTTTGTCAGTGATAGCTAATCACGCCGAACGGGGTTGTCAAACCCTTATTTAGATCTATTCATAAACATTCGCGCTCAAGTAAGTAATTGACAGTAATGATAATAGGTCAGATTGGTTATCGCTACTTAGGCAACACGTAATTCATAACATGAAACTTAACACACTTGTGTCCAATTGTAAAGCTTGCATGTTATTCACCCAAAAACTTTGTAAAACAAAAGCATGTATAACGTGGGGCTATGAACTCACATTGAGTGAGTAATGCCAAGTATATCACAAATAACGCGCCACGCGAATTGATCAAATGCAACCTAATTAAATTAAGGTCGTATAAGTACTAATCACTTTAAGTAATCTCTACCATGCATAAGTCTATTTGCTAATCACATCAAATGGTTTAAGTGAAAAATCACTATGTTTATAAAATTAAAATGTTTATAAACATACTTTTGGTAAAATCGTCATAACTTTCACGTTTCTAATCCGTTTCTTGCGTTTCTTATGCCCATCTTTTCGTATTAAGACGAGTTATCATAATTTGACATTTTCCGTATTTTGACCCCCTGGTGAACAGTAACTTTTACTGTTCACATCAGACGTAAGTTTTATTTAAATCGTATTTGTTGTCGTAAAACCCGTAAATGTCGTATTTTATTCGTTATAGCTCCGTTTTTAGCGATTCTTTCGAGCACGTTCTCGTAATTGAAAGTTCTATATATTTATGAGGTTTACAAAAATATAACTTTCTGTCATGAATAGTAACTTTTATAAAAATAGTTTTATAAAAGTATTAATTGTCGTAAACTTGCGAAATTCATAACTCGTTCGTTATTAATTGAAAAATTACGATTCTTGTCATTTTGGAATCCTAAAAATATGTATAATTTGTTAAAAATATCAACACTTGCTGTTTATAATTTTTATAAAAATGTTTTTATAAAAATTTATTTACGACTCCGTTTATTAACGTATAACTTGTTTTTACCGTAACTTTTTCGTTATTAATCCGTTTGACAAGTTTCTTACCTTTTTGGAATCGTCGTGAAATGTATTATCTTATAAAAACATAAAATAAGTATGTCTTTTACACGATTTTGGACAGAATGTGTGAATATCTTTCATAAGTCCAAAATCAAGCCTTGTTTCCTTATTTGCACTTTATAACTTTTACCACTAGTCTTATATTTCATATATGTCATATATGATACCTATAATAAAAGTCCAATTGTCCATCCAAGTCCTCATGTGTCCATATTTTATAAGTCCATCAATATACTTACAAACCATAACTTTAATATTTACCATAATTTACTAGTTTTACATATGACTATTTTTATACAATAACCATTAACATACAAGCCTTCCCATCTTGTTATAACTTTATTTTAATGATTATCTAACATCAATATAAGTTCATAATTAATCTCAACATGCCATTTGTATTTCTTTAACTTGAAACATATTATTAAACCATTAAAAACCCTAATTAACCCATGATCATGTTTACACCAAAACAACATGACACAATATTTTATCATCATTTTTAACATGATATAAGTAACATCACAACATATATAAAAGTAATCCATATGATCATTTCAAGTAAAAACCTCATTTTCATGATAAAATCCTAAATGGTGATTTAAGCTAAAATAGAATAAACATATGCATGAAAACTTATAAAATGAAGGCATAAAGGTTTAAAGTAGACCTTATGATGAATGATGATGGTGACTAACAAATGCTAAACCCTTGTTTAGCCTTAAAATCCAAGCTTGCACTTAAGAAAACCCTTGTTTACTTAGTAAAACCCTAGTCTTCCTTTTCTTGATTATTACTTGAAAATGCTTAGCCAATGCTTGGAAATACCTTAGAATGTCTTATAATAGATGTGTATAGGAGTGTATGGGTTGTAGAAAAATTTATATGGATTTGGTTGGAGGGTGTTTGTATGCCGTGAGCTATAGGGAGCCAAAAGGGGGAGATTTTGTGAAAATTTACTAAGTGTATAAGAGTTGTGTGATGTCTCTCATTAGTTACTTGTACATATAAGTCCTAGTAGTCAAAAAGATTGCAATAGTGAGTCAAAAACAAGATGAGGGTTTTAAGGGTTCATGTTTATGTGTTATGAGTCAAAGAAACAAGGTAAGGTGTAGGTTTAAATGCAAAGTGAAGTACTCTTGACCAAAGTGATGAATTTTCTCTTATTTCTTTGTATTATTTGCCAAGAATTCGGCATAATAGAGCCATACATGATATATTTGAGTAAATTTTATGTATTGGGTATAAAAGTGGGTATTTGTTGAAGCGTAGAAAAGTTTTTGTGGTTCCGGGAGTGCCTAAACGCAATTTATCGCGAAACGTATACACTTTAATTGTTTGATGTAAACATTTAATTGTTTGATGCCTGTTTACATTGAACGCTAATTTTTAGCTTACGCGATTTTTACTTAATACATGAAATTAAAAGTAAACGCGTACAATACTAAAAATAAATATTAGGTTTATCGACGTCGTCAATGACTTGAAAACACGGGGTGTTATACCTAGTAACCACACAAGCACCTCCATCACCACCTTGGCCACCAAGTTTGCATTGTCACCTACTTGTTACCTCTTTGTTTGCTACACCCCCCAAAGGCTCCACACCTTGCATAGCTACATTTCTAGCACACAACACTTACCCTATAGACTTCATTAGTCACTAACCTTGGCCACCAAGGTATTCGACCTCTATATAAAGTCGAACCCCCCACAACTTCAAATCACACATCATACACACAAATGGATTCTTAATCAAGATCAAGGAAGTGAAGAGAAGTCCCCAAGATCATAATTGAAGCCAATAATTAAGAGAAGGAAGCCATTGAAGTCAATTTCTAGGCGTGCGAACCCAAAACCCTCATACGACCCATTTTAAGCTCAGGTAAGCTTATATCTTGTTCCATAAGATCATTTTATGTTTTAAATCTTTAATAAGTTTTCTTATGATCATATATAAGCCTCTTGATAAAAGCTTTAAGCCATAACCCATGCGTGTTAAAATTTCTAAACCAAACGCACCCTATTTACCCTTAAATCTTATTTTCATGAACTCAATAAGCTATAAGCCATAGCTGTCATAATAAGCTATTTATATAAGTTCATTAATCACTTTTATAAGCTTTTAAACAAGTCTTAAACATTTAAACCCATCGGGTTGATTTTTAAAAACCATACGCACCCATTTTATGTTTTTAAGCTCACAAGCCCATTTCATAAGCTATAAGCTCGTAAACTCTACTTATTTTAGCTTATTCTAATAAGCCATAAGTTGCAAAACTCTTTTGGATTTCAAAACATCAAAGGTAGAATTTTGGACTTGATTTTGCAAATGTTTTCATTGCATTGGGGTATATATTTAGTAACTTTTGAAATTTATAACTAGAGGGGTGAAAAAAAATGAGTTTTTCCCATTTTTTTCTAAAATGTATATAACTAAAAGGGGCTTTCTTTGCAAGTTCTAAGTTAAAGGTTTTATATATATATATATATATATATATATATATATATATATATATATATATATATATACGTATTATATAAAGAACTAAACTTGTAAAAGTTTATAAACCAAGGGTATATATTGCCATTTTTGTATTCTTAAAAATATAAAATATAATATTTTTATATACAAATTATAAAAATATATATAAATATTGTAAGACTCGATTTTGTTAAAACTCGACACATTAATCGTTATTAATCATCGATCGACGCATTATAAAACAATTACGTTATATATTTAACGTAATTTATCATTGACTAGCTTTTGAAGAAACTTAAAACTATAACGTATCACGTTACTAGGGAATTTCATGTGAGGAGTTCCATTTGGGTATTCGTTTTGACGAGTTTGTTGGGTTTACGATTTAAAGTGCCCTGGCTCCTCAAACGATACTACATGGTCTCTAGATTATGCTAGCCCAAACAGTGATGCAATATTTCCACAATAAATAAATCAAAATCATACTACATTAAAACTTTATGAAGTTTTGAAATATAAACAATCAAACTAAGACTTGACATATTACCTCAGGTTACGTGTTGAAGCCGTTTTAGTTTCAATTATACTGAACTTTCCCGCCCGGGTAGATTACATCGTACTACCATACGGACGCATTTCATTGACATACTTTTGCCATCAATCAGATTTCCCTGTTAAGGTATGTTCATAGCTCGCATTTCAAAATCTTTCAAATGTTTCATAAACCCAAGAGGGGAATACATGCTATAAACATGAAACAAGTGTTTTCCAACTGTTTCTATCTATGATTTTATTATTGCTTAAGTTCCTACTTTTGTCATTAAGACCTCACTATCATGAACCGTTAATTACTTTTCGGAGTAAGCGCGAATACTGTGAATAGATCTATTTGGGACTGAACTCCCTCGTTGGTAAACCTGTACTTTTGGTAACCAAACGCACTTCATTTGAATATCTTTTTAGCATGTTTATCTCAGGTAATTGAGCAACATAAGGTACGGAGTGGCACAGACTTGAAGATGGCTAAACTATTATCATTCAAACTTTATGTTTCTAGATTTTAGGACCTCTCTTTTTGTAAAACTCTGATGAATAAATGAATGATAACTAAATTTTCCAAAAACGTCTCTTTATGAGTTGTTTTCTATGATTATGACTGTTGTACTATGAAGTAATACCCTAGATTAGCTTTCGCTGCTATATATGTCAAAATGGGGGTGTTATAACTCCTAATGAAATACAAAGTCTATCGATGTAGACTATCATTAGGCATATTTAGGAAGAGCCATTTAATCAAATTAGAGAATGAATATGAGACTATCACTAGTGGTGCTCAATTCAGGCTAAATACGAGCATTTTTACAGGTTATACCACGATCCCAACTTCACTCTTGGAAGCAATTCAACCGTTAGGTCAAATTAAAATTTCTTGTGCCAATAGATTCTCCCAGTAGTCATGCTATGTTAGACAAAATAGATTCCCTATATTTGACATATAAGTGTGGCAAAGATAAAATTTGTATTTTCTTTTTCATTAGAAGGGGGGGCTAACATGACCTCAAACTAACATGCTTTAATTATGGTTTGCATAATCCTAATTATAATGTGTGGAATTCTAAGGTTAAATGATAGAGCAAATAAGTTGTTGTAGGTTTAAGAGAGAATGAGTCATCTAGAACATAGGAGTATGCTTAAGAGTGACAATGTGTAATGCTCTATAATGAGAAATCCAAATAAGGTTATTTACCTCAATAGATCTTGTGAATGTTTCTTTGTATAGATAATGACGATTTACTAAAAGTTAGTTACATGTATTGTTGGGAATTTTTCATAGCAGAGATTCACAAGAGGAAGATGTTTTAAATCTAATGCCATAGGGCGAATTTACCTAAACCGAAGATGAATCTAAGACGAAGGATCCATCGATCCGTGGAGGTGCCAAATTTGGGCAAGGATCATTTTTCCACTATTTAGGAGATAGTTTTGAAATTAGATTATTAGGAGAAGTTTATATAAGTTATAAGGGTTCTTGGTTTGAGATTTTAAAAATGACATCCAAGACTATGCCCTTATCAAGTTGGTGTACTATTAGATCTAGGATGGAAATTCAAAGTCGCCAATCCTACTTAGAGTGTGTTAAGTTTAGCATGTATAATTTGACCATAGCTAATAACACAACATTTGAACACTTTAGACTTAATGAAACATCTTCATTGCAACTGTGAATTGCAATTCGATAACTAATCTTGTTGTCTTGCAATCGACTTCGTGATCTAGATAAATCCTAGTCTCGACTTCATGTAATATCCGAGGATGGTTAAACATGTAGACACGAAAAGATATCTATGGTCATTTGATTGATATTTTTGTGATCTAGATAAATCCTAGTCTCGATTTCATGTTCATATTCTAATTTTGTAATTAGATTGAATGATAAGATTGATTATCGTTTGAATAATAATCATCTTCATATTCGAAATCCTTTTACGATCACTTATTGAAAGAACGCACGATAATGGTTTGTGGAATATGTTTAATTTTTCCTAATGCTAACCTTAGATGGTTAAGGGTTATCACTTGGTGTAAGTAGAAAAAAAAATTGTGCTTATTTGGTAAAGTAAGAGTGTGTTTTAATGTAGAAGATAGTTGAGTTTGAGTTGTGCTTTTGAATTGTTTGGAAGCAAGTTGTTGATCCAATCTTTGAACGATTTCATTAGCTTGTCTAGGTTAATTGCCTTGGATAAATCCAAAAATTAATTGTTGTAGAAACTTTGTATGTATACTATAGTGTAATGCGGATTCTAAAACCTTCTATATCTATATGTATTATGATAAAACAGTAATTGTGAATGAACAATATAGAACCAAATGCTCCATTATTTTAGATCATTAATACAGTCACTTTCACTTGGTATATAGGGTTGACAACCTTGAAGTCTTTTATTCGAATTTCACTACTATTGAAAACGTGTATATCAATCTATGAACCTGAGCCTCCTTTTATAGAACAAGGAGGTCTCAAGGCTTAACCAATACTTTCCTAAGATATCTTGTTCTTTTCTATAAAGAACAATGTAATCTCTTAAACAAATACCATTATACATTCTTTACAAAAAATAACTCAATAATTATCATTCATAAGTTTTCTTGTTCTCTATACAATCATTATTTTTTACTCGTCTTATCCTTACTGACAGTAGTAATTCTTATAAGCAGTTGTAATACAGCAGCATTAAATTTTTGTATAACAATACTGATAAACATAAGCAGTAGTAACTATTAGTACTAGCCAGTACTATTATATACTTACTGTAAGTAAAACTATATATAGAAGTCTTATCGGTAAATACTAGCAGCACTAACTACTTAACATATATTTCAGTCTTCAACTCTGAGCAATCTTAACTTCAACAAGCAGTAGTAACTTAATACTAACAGTACTAACTTCTACTAACAGTAGTAACTAGCAGTAGTAACTTTATACTACCAGTACTAACTACTTAGCATATTTTTCATTAGTTCTCAGAGTATAAGTTATGCTTGACTGCATATATATATTACCGAGCAGTAGTAACTCTAAGAAATTTTCTTGAAGTCCATATTAAGTCATAACAAATTCACTACCCTAAACTTGATGTTCTATCATATGATCTTTAAGTTTGTTTATTTTTTTTTTTTTTTTAAAAGTCCTCATTACTATCTAGGAAGATGCATTCAACATTTCATATGACCTCCTTTTGCGCCTTTTACCATGAGGTTGAGTAGTTGATAGCACATCTCATTCCAATAATCAGCTTAAAGTTTCTTATTAAGCATATTTGTGATTATTATTGGTGTAAGAGGATATCTTTTCTCAACCAACATAAAGATATGTACATTTCCAAACCTTACAAAGTGCACTCCACAGGAATTAAACAACTTCCAAATAGTCACTTTGTATCCTTGTAGATTTCTCCATACATCACTTTTTATGTCTGGTTCAAACATGACTTTTAAATCACCCTACAACACTATTTCATATTCATCTTCAGGCCTTGTATCACCATGCTTTGTTTTGGACAAACTTCAGGATCTGCAAGTCTTCTCTGTCATACCCATGATGCTTCTTAATATAGAAGAATATCTCTTGAAACTTCCATCAGCTCTTATCAATTGATATTGTCTTTTATTCCTTCTCTATAAGTTGTATTCAAAGAATCAATGGAGCAGTTTGGTAGCAAGTGGTTTAGCATCAATTGCTATATCTTAAACTTTGACTTGTCCTCATTTTTTGTTTAGCTCTGCCTTCATTATCTACTTCAACTTCTTCATTCTCATCAGTCTTTTGCTTCTTAGACTTATCAGATTCCAGTTTATCCCTTGCTCTCTTTGCACTACTATCTTGTGAAGTTTCTGCCTTTTTAGAACTGCTTTCATCCTTCTTTCCACTGCTTTCTTGAGCCTCTGAATTCATAGCCATAAAAGAATTTACTCTCTTCATTTCCTTGTCAAACAGCTTTTGGATTTCATCATAGCTTCTGCCCTTTAGCTGATTGTGTTTATATCCACCCATATGCTTAAGATAGATAGACATTTGATTTCTCTTTTGTGTCTTGGTAGGAGGTCTTTTTCTCTTTTCTTGTGCTCTTAATGCAGCAAAATGTTTTCTTCTCTTCTCCATGAATTCCATAAATAGTTTTGCCTTCTCCTCATCTGTCAACTCCTCTTGCTCTCTTGTTTGGAGTCTCTCAGCCAACAATCTATCAGCCTCTATCATAGCTTGTGTATTTTCCCATGATTCAATCAAAGCTATGTTGGCTTCTTCTTCCTTTTTCCTTGCAAGCCTCTCTTCTTCTATAAGTTCAGCTTGCAACTGAGCTTCAAGATTTCTTGCCATTTCTTCATCAAGAGCAACTTGATCTTTCTTTTTCAAAGGTACTTCAGGCTCAATCATTATTGCTTTGCCTTTGTCTTTAGTCTTTGAAGGTTGTGATGCTTGTGGAGATGATGTTGTTGTTCTGAATTCACTTGGCTCTTGAACTACAACCCCTCTAGCCTTGGGTCTTGTAGTTGTTGTTGTTGTAGCAGCAGTAGTAACAGCTTTAGGTTTAGCTGCTTTGATTTCAATAAGAGTTTGAGCCAAAGTTATTTCATCAATAGCTGTTGTTGGAGCACTAGTAGTAGTAATTTCATCAATCTTGGTAGCAGTAACTCCTTTACCAGCAGTAGTAACTAGAATCGTAGGGGCAGCACTATCTTCAACACCAATACTAACCTCTCTTTCATCAACCTTTGCACTAGCTCTTGTTTATCTTCAAATGCCATATACATAATCTCCTGATCACATGAAGATCATCTGTATCAAAAACATCATGCAATCATCTGACACTCCCCTGGGTTTCATACAACTAAAGAAACTTCAGCATCCTTTTCAATGTCTTCAAATACTCCTTCCCCATTATTTGGATGATCTTCCTGACACCCAATGCTTCTTATCCTAGAGAATTCTACCCTTCTAGATTCACCAACTTTCCTTAATCTTTTTAACCCTGTAGTTCTTGATTTCTTTTTCCTTTCCAACTTTTGGACCCTCTTCTTTAAACCAACAATCTCCTTTGCTTGAGCATCCTTTGCCTTCTCCAAATCAAGAACCTGTTTTTGTAAGTTGGTACACAAAATCATCAATTCTGTTAGTTGCATTCTATCCTCACCCAGAGTGGTGCGCTCATTGGATAGGTGTAGGAAAACTATCACATCATGGTGTGTCTCATCTTGAGGAACTTCAGTTTCCTTCCTCTATTTCCTCCTAAACTGTTTCTTCTAAGGTCTAGAGGATGATGGTTGAATGGGTGTCTGTTAAGAATTAGTAGGAATGACTAAATCTACACCCTCTTCTTGATTAGCTTGAACCATCATTGTTGTAAACAGAGGTGTTACTCTCCCAGAAAAGTCCTTTCCTTCTCTCTTCATATTGGCAAAGATTTTCTTTATGTGTGAGGGGGTAACATAAATCTTTTTGTGATGTGACATATCCCCAAGCTGTTGATTGATAAACACTTGTACAAATCGTGGATACATTAGAAATTTTGTCTCCATATTAAGTGCTTTACCATATCATCAAAAATATACTTGGACAAATTAAATTTTTGGTTTGTGGCCAAGCATATGATTGTAGAGGCCATAGTGCTATTGAATTCGTTCCATGCAGTGGTCTTGGCACTTAGGCATTGCGTAATGGTATGAATTAAGAACTTCCATTGTGGAGAAAAGAAAGCTTTATAAAATGTAAGCCTTTAAGAAGGTTTTTCATACCTCATCCTTGCCAGCTCTTCAAAGATAGTAGCAGTTGGCAAACAATCAGTACCACCTGCATCTTCTAAGTGAAGATTACTTCTTATTTGCTTTCTCGTATGATGTCACCTTCTTTTTATCAACAGTAAACACGTACATTACAAAAGGTACATTGCGGATTTATCGACGTCGTCAATGACTTGAAAACACAGGGTGTTATATTATGTTCGTTGATGAGAATATGAGATTTTGGTAAAGTTAATTGAGATTATGTAGAGAGCACTTAGGGGTTTGATTTGACCGACTTAATAAAATTGAATCTTTTTCTCAAAGAAACCTTATAAGAGAAAGAAATATCAAGAATTTTCCAAATCATAGACCCCTATAAGCAAGTTGTTGGCGGATATATCTCAACGGCTAATAATTAAATAAGAAAATTCTGTTATACCTCAAACAGTACTAACGGTCACCCACCAGTACTAATTTTAGCCTAACAGTACTAACTTTAAGCCCAGCCGTATTAACTTTACCCAACAGTATTAAGATATGCCTGGCAGTACTAACTTAATACTGGCAGTATTAAGTTTATGCCTAGCAGTATAAACACCAATGTTGTTCCAACAAGCATTTCCATCATAAATTTAGATTCTCACAAGCTCTCTTTCTGTTTTTCATCTCACAATTTCTCTCATTTCTTTTTCTCACTGAAACTCTCTGTCTGTTTTTCATACTCACATCTCTCTTTCTATTTTTAAGCTCACTGAATCTCTCATTTCTTTTGGCTCACCAAATCACTCTTTCTGTTTTTATATCACAAATCTCTCTATTCTTTTGAGCTCACCAATGCAGACAGTTTTGTACAATGTGCCATTAATTCCATTAGTTGCATATTGTCCTCTCCACTTCCAAGTGTGTGAACTCTTGAGAGAGGTGGATCATTGGACTATTTAGATGTAGTCTCAAACCTAGTTTGAGCATCTACACCCCCCAATATGGTATCTTGGCACCTGGGACCACTACCTAAACCAGTTCCCTAAGGACTTGGCTCATTAAGTGTTGCCATGGATTGGGTCTTATTGATGTTACCACTGTCCTGCTCTACTTCTAAGCTAGAAATAGTAGTGGCAGCCCTTTCCATTATGTCACCCAACTCCTTATGGACAACCTCATCATTAACCTTTTTAGGGGGACCACTAGACTGAGGTATCTTAGTGTCTCGGCCTCTTTTAAATTGCCTAGGTGTTTGACTCATGACACAACTTTATTTGATGTTGCATGTCCTCCCCTCAATTTAATACTGGGTACTCAATATGCTTAGCCTGCAAATGTTAGTCCAAAACCAAGAATACATAATCCAAAGTAGATCTTGTTTAACAATATTAATTATGACTAACAGTTTTAACTAGCAGTCTTAAGTATAACTAGCAGTACTAATTATACTTAGCAGTACTAATGTTTTGCCTAGCAGTACTGAAACCTACCTAGCAACATTAATCTTACAACTACCAATTTTACTTCCAAATACATTTCTAAGACAAGCACATCTTTAGATATTAAGTAATCCAATGCTAGCAATTAGAAAGTTGAACCTGCTAACATCAAATTCCACTTACACGTACTGCTCTATCCCTAGCAGTAGTATTTTTTACCCTGGAAGTATTAACATTATATTATAATACGTCTTGTTTGCATAATATATGTTAAAAGGCCTTGAACTTTATGAATATCCTCTTTTGAAAGCATTTGATTTTGGTCTAGGATGGTTCACAATTAGAGTTGAGGCAGCATTATTAATTGGTCTGATAACAGTATTAATACTGGCACCAACAGTATTAACATTTATACCAGCAATATTAATTTTGCCTGTCCTGGTTAATACTGCTTGTGGAACAAAACTTCTTTTGGGATGAGGGTGAGTCATTTTATTAACATTTGTACCAGCAGTTGTTCCATACTGGCCTTACAACCTTTTTATCACACACATAATGAAGATGCTCAAAACTACCACAAACATAACAAGCTTTATTAATCATTTTAAAATCACTTCCTAGTCTTTATTGGATATATGAATTGTTTTTAATTTCTTGTTCCCACTTGATGGTGTTTTTGTTTGTTTTAGGTGCATCTGTTCCCCTAACAGTCTTAATAGATTTTATCTTTTCAGTGCTAGGTCTTACAGTCTTATCATTAGGTTCTACCTTACTTTCATCATTAGAGTTCCAATCCTCAATGATTGGAGGTATAAAGTTGTTTTCCCTAACAGTTTTAGATTCTACTGCATCACCATTATTTTTTACACCAGTAGACTTATGATTTGACATATCTTTCTTAAAATCACTAGGTGTAATAACAGTAGTAACATCCATATTCTCACTTTCAACTATTTCATCTATAAATGTTAGATCAGGTTTGCGAGGCATGAAATTCCCTGTATAAGGTGGGGGAACTGAATGATATCCCTTATCCGATCTAGACTTATCAGATAAATTTACAAAAATTTCTACTGCAGGAGAAGCTGCAGTAGCAGCATTATATCTTAGTCTTGTTTTAAACTTGTTAATTACTTGACTTTCCAGTAAATCATTTAAAGACTTGGAATAATTTGAAACTCCTCTAAGATGTTTCTTAAACTGATCTCTTTCTTTACTTTTTCTATTCTACTTTTCCAATTTCATTTTGTAATCATCAAAGGCATTATCTCTTAACTAACTTCAATGTTATAAAACATTTATGGCTCCTCTCAAACACAGCCTCATTTTTCTTATAGTGAGCAAATCTAACTTCCTACTGATTCTAAAACTGCTATTATAAGATACAACATTTAATTAAGACTTTTGTAATCAAAAGAAAACTATCATATTGTATCTATAAGAGTAGTATAAGCTTTTACCATGTTTTAATAGAACAAGAATCTACCATCAGAATCTGAACTGGAAGAACTTCCTGAAGATATGTATGCCATTAATGCAAAATTTGTAAGATGCTCTTCTTCTTATTCAAAGCTTCACAACAAGCTCTAATACCACTTGTTGATCCCAACGAATAGATCTTTAACTCCTTAGCTTGATGTAAGGTTTAGTATCCTTGGATAAATCCAAAAATACTAAGAATGAAACTTTGAGTGAATGATATAAAATATGCGGAATCTAGTTTATACCACTAAGAAGTATACTCAATGAAACAGTAAAGTATGTTTGACACACAGAAAGATATAACCAACACAATAAGCTTCAATATATTAATACGATCACTCTAATGAAGTTTATAAGGGTTTACAACCTGACGCAGAATTCCTAAGGAAAACTGATATCTAAAACCATAACATAGATTCCTTTTATACACCAAGGTATCCTTTTACAAGATAACTAAACTCTTTAAACTTCTATAAGATATCAACATATCTTCTAAATATATAATCTTATGTATACAATTGTTAATTTCCGCCCCTTCCTATCTTTATAGAATATATACTTTGAACAAATCCATGCATATCCCTTCACACGTCTTTATCTTTATGCAATCTTCAGTCTTCAGCACTATTAACTTCTTCTCAGTAGTATTAAGTTAGTACTGGCAGTATTAACTTTGCTCTAGCAGTACTAACCAGTTAGTACTGCTAGTTATGATCTGTGCAGTACAAACTCTTTAAGCTTGACAGTACTAAGTTGAGCTAGCAGTATAAACTTTATAGAAGACCTTAATTCCTAACAGTATTAGTTTCAGAAATCCTTCTGTCGGCTAATTTGACATCATAGCTAACATCTAAAGTATCAAGGGTTACATCAAGCAAAGTACATAAATTAGTCGACACGAAACTTCGATCGGCTCCTGAATCAAATATCATAGAAGCATAATGGTTATTGAGAAGAAACGTAACCTTGACGACATTTGAATCAGGGTTAGTGTCTCCTCCACCCAGCACATATGCTTTTCCTCTTACTTCACCAACGCCATTCTTTTTTCCAGCCTTGTTTCTACAGTTTTGATCTTTCAGCTTTGGGAAATCACTCTTGTAGTGTCCTTGCCTTCCACACTCGAAACAGGTTACAACCCTCTGATTCACTACTTAACCCCTTTGAGTAGAAGTAGTGGAATTTGTGACCTTACAATCCCGGGTTAAATGCCCTACCTTGTTACACTTCCTACATCTCATAGTGCATGGCCCTTCATGATGAAGTTTACACTTGTTGTAGAGAGGCAACGGTCCATTATACGGTTTTCTCTCATTGTTGCCAGCCGTATAGGCTCTTGTCACATTCTGACCTCCAACATTTGGCCTTTTGAATGATGGTTGCTGTCTACAGTTGTCTCTTTGATTGACCTCCAATCTTCTTTTGTTTTCATCATTTTCACAACATATCCCTTCAAACTTTATTGGTCCCATTAATCTCCACTATTGAGCGGTGCTACCAACCCGCATAACCCGAGGCACTCAATCATCCAGTTTTCTAACCTGAACGAGTCCCCTCTTTTTCCAGTAGTCAAACATTGGTTTATAGAGATCCCGTTGTTCTCACATATCCATAGTAACACTATGTCTTACCTCATGAAATGCCGGGAAGCATTGAGGAAGCTTGTCTTCGACCCAATCGCATTTCTTCATGTATCCATATATAACTCTCCACTGGTCTCTTAAAGTGGATGTCCCAAAAAAGCTGTAGAGTAATACATCCTAAAAAGGAGTTTAACAATAATTGTAAAACCTAAAAATCTCAACAAATATAAAATTACCAAAATACCCCTAATGCAAGAAAATCTATAAAAGCTTAAATAAATTTCAGTTTAATTATAGAAATTATGAAAATACAATATATGGCAATTATGAAAATTTTGTAAGATTAAAATACTTTATGTTATGTAAGAAAACTAATTAAGGATTATGTAAAATTACTTATGCCAAAATAATATGTATTTATATATTTATACTTTACAAATTAATAACAAATAAATTAGGATAATTATGAAATAAATTAGGCAAATTTTAAAATCTGATAATATCAATTTAGGAAGCCCAAAATTCGGCCAAGAATCCCTATCTTATATTCCTTATACATTTTTAAATTGTTAAATCCTAAAACAAAAACAAACCGAAACCCTAAAATACCAAAGTGATGGCATAATATTTTTCCAAGGCAAGGACGAATTTTTCTAAGGTGATTTGAAGGTAAAGGAGTGTGGGAAAAATAGTGGGAAGATTTTATAAGGCTTGGTCCGATTTTGGTTATTGTTTTGGGTTCGAAAAGCTCTACCGGGTTCATAAAATCATCAAGGGCCATCAAAGGTAATTTTGTAACTCATGTTTCATCATATTAATATGTTATATACCTGGGAAAAATGTTCATGCATTTTATTTTGATTTTATAAATCAAATCATATTCAAAACCCTAATCTTGGATTAAATATGAAATCGGCATATAAACTATTTGTAAAATTCATTTTATATTTTTCTAAGGTTTTTAATATCACATATAACTCAGAAAAATTGTTGGGAAAATTTATAAGTGATTCGAATAATTATTGGGGATTTAAGTGTGTTTGCCGAATTCGAAAATAAGGGAAAAAGGAAAGAAAATGGTTGAAATGAATTAGGGTTAGGGTTTTGTTATTTTGTTCAGGTGTAATTAATTCCAATGATTGGGAATTAATTGTGTTGGTGATTGGGAAGAATTATATTAGGGTTTTGTGAATTAATTTATTAGCCGAATTGGATATAAAAAGTATAAGGACTTGTTTTGAAATTTTTGAAACTATGGGGTCTATTTTAGACATGTTATTATATTTAGTATATTCTGTATAAAATAAGTTGGGGGGTATAAAATGTCATTTTGATATTATTTTGGATTTAAAATGGTTAATTACATATATTAAGTAATTAGAAAGTAATTAATTATAATAGAGGGACTGAAATTGTAAATTCTGAAAAGTATAAGGTTTGGTTAGTATTTAATGTATAAAGTATGAATTTTGTCCATATTGGAAGTCATATAAGGGCTTTTTATTGTAATTATGGATAATTAAAGATAATGTTTAATTAATTAGATAAACCAACAGGGTCTAAATATGTAAATTATGTAAAATTAAGCGGTTTGACCTTGTAAATACATAAAATGAAAAGGTATAATCTGAATAAAATGTGAAACGTTTGATATTTTTACGCCTTCTTTAACCTTGAAGATCTGTTGATTTTGCATATTAAACCCGAAAATAAGAAGTATGTCATATTTAACCCAAAACTTGTAAGGTTGAGTATAATAAGTCCCTAAACTATTTAAAATACTTAATATAATCTCAAATGATGAATATTACTAATTTTAAACTTACTGAAATATGGATAAGTAACTAAAAATAAGGAAAGTTTCTAGAAAAATGGAAAGTTACTAATAATGGAAAGTAACTAAAACATGGAAAGTTTCTAAAATAGAAAGTATACCTTAAATGAATGGTTTGTAATCCGAATTCATAATTTCTTTATAGGTCGGTTCAAGTAAGGGAGTGATTGTTGATAAATTCCCTGTGGTGTATCTCTTTGATTTTTACTTGTTTGGCTCGGGAATAAGGTAGCGGATATTCTTACACCTTACCCGACTAATACAATAACTACGATAATGTAGTACTCTTCGATTGATACGTTATTCGTACAGATATTCAACCTTTCGTTAAGGATTCTCGATAGTGACATAATCCTCTCTATTCTTTGATTAACTTTATGTTGATTTTTGCTCACGCATTTGCTCTGGAGCCTATTTATTTGGTTTTCTCTATGATGATCGTAGTGAGAGCGCAGAGCGAGAGTTCATGATGAACCCGTGCTAGTGCTGACCTTTGAATATTTGAGGACGCCTTTTGATATAGAGATACCGAGATGATGGCAATTGAACCTTATGCTGATGATCCCTTTGAAATGAATTTGAAATAACTTTAGCTATTGAAACCCCTTCAGTTTGAGAACCAAGCCCACTATTATGTTTCCTAGACCATGAAGGTAACATGGCCGTGTTCATTGATGCACCTTTGGCAATGAACTCATTTGATTGATATGATTTCCACTGGAGAAAAGCCGTCTCCCCCATTTGATATTATAGTTGCCGCATTATGAAGATTATTTATTTGTTTAAGGGCGTATGGATTGCATCCTAGATTTGTTGTATTCGATGGATTATGACATTAAGAAATTTGGATATTTTTGGTGACTGATGATTGGGTGCAATCCACTCTTTCCAAAACTTTGGAGCTCATGACTCCATGGGTTTCTATGTATATGATTTGTTTGGGCTTGGTGATTGAACTTTAATTTGATTCGGACCATTCTGATTCATCTTACCAGAACACTATGTTTTGAAATCTTCTGATTTGTCTTACCATATATTGTATCCCTTGAAACACGTATTGTGATATCATTTGCACCTTATAACGTATCCATTGATTTCCGTTATCTTTTTGCAATCGATTATATATATCGGTTCACTGGGCTTTGTAGCTCACCGCACTTTCCTTCCTGCGCAGTATCTAAGCTAGAGCTGGGGTTGCTTTTAGCTATGAGTGGCTGAGTGTGGAACATAGCCCTACGAATCTTAGTATTTGATATATAAATTGTTTCTTTCAAGACATTAGTTATTTCAGTTATTTCCGTTTTTAATTTTGGATATGTCTCTCCTTTAGAACTTATGTACCTTAAGACAGTTTGACTATTATCCTTGGTTATTTATCTAAGACTTTCGCTGTTTATGCTTGTGTTATGATTATGTATGCTTTTGATGTCACACCATATTTGTAATACTTCTACCCTTTCGGGTCGGGGCGTTACACACATTCCTTGGTACGCCTCTATAATCCTTTGCCAAATGACTCAGGCGGTTACAGTTAAAGCATGTGCGACAAGGCCCTCTGGGTGCATGGTAGGAGTTGCAGGTGGTACACTTGGGCTAAGTACCCGTATTTTCTCTTCCTACAGGGTTTACAGTAGTAGCAAAAGCATTCCCAGTCCTAGTCCTCTTATTATCATCCCTACCACTCCTATCCTTGCTAGGTTCCCTCACATTTCCTCTTTTTTTAACCTTCGTAATTGATCCATTTCTCACATCCTCATCGGTCAGTGCACCAGAAATCTGTACATCCTTTTGTATAGTCTTTGGCTCTGTTGCTGCCACCATCCCACGGATTTGTAGAGTAAGGCCATAACACAAAACCTTCTCAATCTCATCCACACTCTAGCTCTCTGGGATTTACCACATATGTGCGTAACTAACCACAAAGCCCAGCCTCATGAAACCTATCAGTATACGCAGCATGGCTAGCCCCGACTATGGCGTGATTCCACAACTCAGATTCCAACTTTTGCATCTTCATTACTAGCCAAAAACTAAAAATACTCATGTACTCATCAATAAAACCTAGAAAGTTCATCCATTGCGTGACAAACACCTAAACACAAAGAAAGCAAAAAACTCTATCCGGCACTTCCAGTTCCCCGGGCGGGAATCTGGAGATTCCACCACATTAAAAGCCCTTAACCCACAAATGAAAAACCAATCAATCTGTATTCTTCACTTTAATAGGTCATTCTACTAACAAAACACAAACCTCATATACATACGCACAAAAACTTCATATATTATCTTAATTCCATAATCCAACATGAAGATAAGAAATAACAAACACCTCCCTTACATCAATATCCTATAAGGTTTCAGATAGCACAGAAATCCTTATATGAAAACCTAACCCACGGATGCCATTCACTAAAACATTCCTAACGTTCTCCTAAACATTCTCATTAACTACATTACCATTCTGATTTCCAACATTTTATTGGTTACCAACCTAAGCTAGCATGGCGTTAAGAGATTCTGTAGAATTGCGAGAATTGGGACAAACATGATCGTAACGAGACACAAGCCTCCCGGAGCTCCCCTCAGAGGGTAGCTCGCCTATACATTCCCATATGCGACAACCTCTATAACCCACATTACCGCATCCCATCCATATCTTACCCTTCATCAAATCCTACAACCACGCAATCATCATTACCTTACCCATAGTCTTCTACCCCTTCTACCGTCAACCAACCCCTACAAACACCCGTTCCCCCTCCTACTGAATTCGGCAGAAGCGGCCAACACTTTCGGGTCCTCATACCTTTGGCGGCATTATCTATACAGGGAGAACATGGTCAACGTTAGTAGGGACAGGAAGACACACAACAAACCACACACACAAACAACCAACACAACACACACACACACAACCGCACACACCCCACACAACTAGCAAACTATAACTAACATAATATAGTACGGATTAATATAAAAATAAATCATATATATCTAAAAAATAATAATATAAAATATAATATATAATATATCTAATATATATAAAATATAACTATATAATGACAAACTTCAAACTAATAATATCTAAGGCTATATCAACACATCAACACACCTTCTCATAATGCGTACGATCACCATCTAGCGACGATTTATGTGACAACAACATTAGAGAGTATTTTTCTGTCCTTGAGCTTTGTTGATTGTCATAACAAAGCTTAGCCCTACTCCACTCCCCAAGTACCCAACTTGAGAGTTATCTTCACTATGTCTAGGCGAAGAAAACCGTACACGTCGCTTACACTTTTTTCGGTACTAAGCTAAATACCAAGTTCTACTTTGAGATAGAACCAATCTAACACACTATGTATTTTGTGGCCTAAATACTAACCTATCATACACATATGATACACACAACACACAACACAAGTGTCACACCCCGACAGTGGCAGAAACTTAGGAGCGCAACATAATGATCAATCATAACACAAGATACAAAATAGAGAAAACTACAATGCATAAACTTCAAGTGCTATGAAGACCATCAACCTCGAACAACCTCAAGTGATGTCCTAAATCATAACCAAAATACACAAATCTCTTACAATTATTCGAATGCCCTCACAGGAGTCCAAATTCAACTTAAACCAAAATCTCCAAATACTAAAAACCAAACCAAATAAACAAAGCCAAATCCAACTTAAACCAAAATCTCCAAATACTAAAAACCAAACCAAATAAACAAAGCAAGACTTCACATGAAATTTCACTCGGGATACTTCTAAGTCTGCTAACACAGTCACCAAACTATTCCTCTTTCACTTCACCTAAAAATGATACTCGAAAATGTCAACAATAATGTTGGTGAGCTCGTAGGTTTGACCTTAAACCCAAAAGCTGTGCCAATATCTCAAAACAGTGGACAATAGTGCTATATGACAGTGAATATATGCAAACAATCCAAGACATAGCATCCCCGCTAGTCAATCACAATATGTCACTTACGCACCAAAAGGGCCTACCAACTGGAGCACTAATATTTGGGCAGGACCACACACAAACTTGGGTAGGCGTACCCATCCGCTCCTATAATCATATAAATACTGGGTAGGCGTACCCATCCGATCTAATCAACTGGGTAGGCATACCCATCCGATCCAAACAATCATGCATCACATAATATTCACATAGAACTCATAAGCATGTATCTTGTCCCAAAAACAAAACCATATTTCGCACAGATCAATTCAAAATATTTCAAAACACATTTGAGTATCATTTTCCTCCACTGGAAAAACATTAAAAAGTGGGGCTACGATAACTCACCTCAAGCAAGTCTTTAGAAACCAAATCTCAATCACACAAGCAAATGCAACGACCCGCACACGACCTAGTCCAGTTAATGTCCCAATTTAATCATTTATTTCCAAAACAATCTTCACGTTTGATGCATAGAGTTTAGACGCGTTGTACAATTACCCAAAACGATTTAGTGGTGTGATGGTTGACGTCTTATCCCAACAATCATATCATTATGATATCTCAATGGTATATACTTATACTATTTAAAGAAAATAGATAAGTAATATAAGTAAATATTTATAATTAATAATTATAAATATATCTCGATAAGTCTATTCGGTAACCTTAGTCATCTCAAAATAATCATAATATGGTTAAAATTGAAACGTTTACTCATAATAAACACATTAGAAAAGTTTCGAGAAAAATTATATTTTTCGTCTTTTAGTGAATTTTAAAAAAATAATTAAATAATTAAATAATATTTTATTATTTAAAATCAAAAATCATGTTTTTAGGAAAATTTCTAAGTATAAAATTTTTACAAAATTTCGACATGACCCGTACGCTCATACAACATTTTCCATAGTTTCAAACCTTATTTTCAATATTTTTCACTAATTCGACACTTTTCGACAAAACTCCAAAATCTCAATCTTCAATTTTTACTAACACGTTTTTCCTAAAATATCATTCAATATCAATTCGTAAATACATTTTGTTAATACAAATAATGCCTAAAAACGTTATTTATATTTTTTGACCTCTCAACGTTTTGATAATAACAAAATGTAAAAACGTTTACAATAAAAATAAACATCTACAAATTATAAAATGTAAAATTTCCTTTCTAAGATTAGTAATCACTTAAGGTATGGACAAACAAAATAATTAAGCACGATTAGTGATCAAGAAAATATTTTTCTCTTAATCCTCACTTTTAATTTTACAAAGTATTTTTTCAAAAATACTTTTACAAAATATTTTCTAATTAAAATAAAAAGTTTTATTTAAAACTTAAAATTTGAAATTCAAAATTTCCCCCCAAAACGGAAGCTTCTACACCAGATACAACCTTCCTCACAAAAAGACAAAAAAGGAAACGGAGTCTAGGCGGTTATAGGCCTGGCGGCCCCCTTATATATAAGGGACCGCCGGGACCGCCCCAGAGAGCCGTTGGAATTCCCTGCCTATAAATACTGCTCCATTCCTAGCAGAAAAATGATTCCTCTTTGCACGAAATTTTTTAGTCTTTTCTTTCTCTCTCTAAACCTTCTTTCTCTCACTAAAACTCTTGATCACTAACATACTTAGATCTTGTTTCAAGTGATCTAATCTCTTCTTCTCATCTCTTCCCTCTCATTCAAGTGCAAGAGAAGAACACTCGTATTCGTCAAGAAACGAAGTGTTAATTAGTGATCTATCCTCTTTTCTTCTAAGTACCAAAACTCTATTGTATTTATCTTGTGTATTTGTGTGATTCGGATATCGTATAGATCTGATAGAGTAGATCTTGTGAGTGTGTATATCTTGTGAAGTGGTAGATTGGTTCTAGCTAAGATTAGGACTCGACATTTAGCTTAGTGTCAGAAAATAACGTAAGCGATGTGTAAACGGTTTTCTCCGCCTAAAAGGAGCTTGTTGACATAGTGAAATCTCGAGTCGGATACTCAAAGAGTGGAGTAGGGCGAAGAGGTGCTTCGTAGCCGAACCATTATAAAATCTTGGTGTCTTGGTTTGGTTGTTTCTTTCCTTATCTCTTTACATTATTATTGTTGATTATCGTGTTTTAGTTTAGATAGTTATTGCTTGTTCATATTGTGATTTGATTGAACATATAACTCGGATCTATAGATTTTTGAAAGTAAACTTTTGAAACGTAAAACAAACTTGTAAACTATTCAACCCCCCCTTTTAGTTTCCACAATTGGTATCAGGAGCAAGGTAACTCAAGATTTTTAAAATATATTGTATTTTAAAGTGGAAGAAGATCAGCACGGGAAGGAACTAAAGCTCTCGTAGCAAGGATAGATGAAGTCACGGTAGCAGCAGGGGACCTGCATCTCTTGCGAGATGATCCAGCAGATGACTCGGAAGAAGAATCCCTAGCTGATGACTCGGATGTCATCGGTGGATACATGGTAGATAGTGGGGCGGAGCTCCAACGGAGATAGGCCTCACTACACCGTGGAGTCCTAGCAAGCGGTGGATGAACAAATCTCGGGGTGTTGATGAAGCAGCACGGTGGTGTCTGGTGTTGTATGTCCAAGTAAAGAATGACCCGAAATAGATCAGCCCAGATGATGAATGATTTGACGATGAATGACTCGATGATGATCCGGAAGTAAAATGATCCAAGTGATGTGATGTGTACCTCAATGCTAAACGATGAGAAGGTAAAGGTCTAACCGACTTCCTCGCGGTCAATGCCCTACATGGCCCACCAGGATGAGTACGTGGTATGCTGACCAATGGGATGTCCTACCACAGGTCGAATAATGAATTGCCGTCATCGCCGAATCCTAGGGTGGTGGCACAACAACCAGTGCAAGTGGAAAGTCAAATGATGGTGCAACAATAGTAGATGGTGTGGG
Organism: Tanacetum coccineum; assembly: GCA_026074375.1. Lineage (NCBI taxonomy): Eukaryota > Viridiplantae > Streptophyta > Magnoliopsida > Asterales > Asteraceae > Tanacetum > Tanacetum coccineum. The sequence goes on along the minus strand of BQNB010009325.1, from coordinate 11,140 downwards.
TAAAATGGGAGCAGTAGGGATCTCTGGAGTAGAAGTAGTAGGTGATGATGATCGTGATGCAACTTTGCTCCTCCACCTAGTAAGCATAGCATCATGAGGTGTAGGTGATACATGCCTCTTAGGTATCTCAGTATCTGACTCTGAATCATCTGAACATAGAAAAGGTGAAACCATAGGTTCTACAAATACGGGAAGTGGTGAACTCTCTAATGGATCAGCCTCTCATGATGAATGAGTATTCAAGCCTCGAGACCATAGTAGGTGAGGCCAACTGCAGCCGCCCCACTCTGGTACAACCGGGACCTAACAAAAATTGAACCGATAAGGTAACTTCGCGGAAAAGAGGATCCACACTCTCGACTGATACGTCCGAAGAAATAGAAATAATGGAGCTTTGCCATAAACCTGCACATGCAAAGTTTATATAAATCCCCATTTAATATCAAAAACCATGCCATTGCATGCAATACAGGAAAAAATATAGATGTAAGGTATAGTCATGGCAAGATTATATGTAATATAATTATGGAAGTGTTATAATTAATACACGTATACTTATCGACGGTAATTACATACGTAAGCAAGTAAACACATAGGATCACATACTGGTTATAGACCAGACCTAAATATACTACCTGGTTCTCTATAACCTTGGCTCTGGATACCAATCTGTCACACCCCCAAACGGGGCCTGGACGAAAACACGTGTCCGAGGGCGTGACGTCATAATATTCATCACACAAGATACAAAGAACGACCTCTAAGGGTACGTTTGAAAATCCAACATCGTTGCATTAATTTAAAATAGTTAAGGTTTTACATAAGTTCAAAGATAATATGCGGAAGCGAATAAAAGGTTTTAAAGTTTGACAACGATGTTAACATAGATAATAATAATTCTTGAAAATCGGTCCAATGCAAGGCAACACCATAAAGCAAGCAAAGACATCCACAGCTAAGCACCTGAGAAAAACATGCTAAAACGTCAACATAAAGTTGGTGAATTCATAGGTTTGAATTTAGTATTAAAAGTGGACCACAAGTTCACAGTACGCATGTGACAGTTATAACAGATACAACTTCACATAAAAAGTATTTACTGTTGCGCTAAGCTCATGACACTGAAGCTCAATTAAAAGGAGGCATATTATATGCCAAACAAGAATTAATTGCCCTAAAGGTATCTGACCAAGATCACCTAGTGAAATCCGACATGGTATATATCCGTTTATCGGGAGCCCCGTGGGTAGTGAGCGCTACTCACCCGGATAGGGATAATTAGTCCCAATAGATCTATTTACAACATTCGCGCTTACTTAACCAGTCCATCGGTTAAGCAATTGACGGTTCATGATAGTTCAGGCATTAGTGGTCTATTCGCTACTTAGGCAACACGTAATCAGGAAAAATGTAACGTAAAGTAACTGTGTCCATAGTTTAAAAAGAAGCAATGTTTCTCACCCCAAAGTAGTAAAGTAAAAGTAGTAAAATATGGGGCTATGAACTCACCTTAGCAAGATGAGCAAATGATAAATCGCGCAAGTAAAAGATGATATAGAAATCTAGCCGCGACCTAGAATAATAACGCGTCTTAGAAACACAGAAAGTATGCCAAGAATTGCATAATATGTTCATCACCAAAAGACATCCATGTGTGTTTTTGTGCTTTGACTTTAATTAACAAAACGTGACTAAATAAAATTATAGAGTTTGCCGTTTAACCAAAAATTACTATTTTTAGTAACTTTAACGCTTTTCTTAAAATGTGATAACGACGTCTTTAAATGATACTAATCAATATATATGTGTTACTATATGATTTGCTAGTGTTTTAAAAGCTCAAAATATCTCGAAAGTGCCCGAAAACCCATTTTACTATTCACATCAGCAACCATGTAAATTATTTTGCCGAAAAATATTTCAAGTTTCATTTGGCTATAACTTGGTCGTTTTAAGTCCAATTTTAGTGTGCGATATATGAAAAACTATCTATTCGAAACGAGCTCTCCAAAAACTAGTTTTACGCTTAATGAAAACATTCCTAAGTCACTCAAAACCTCAAAACCATTTCGGATCAGCAACTACCTTTTTCACAAACGCTTCAAAAAATCACATCAAACTTCACAATAGTGCCTAGTCTAGCCTAATCTCCATTCACAACTAATCCACAACAAAACCACACCTAAAACTAACCTAATCCCTTCATTTCTATTGTTGCAACTCTCATCCAACTCTCATCTCACCAAAAACATATTATTTAACTTAGTGAAACAAAGTAACATCATTATTTATAAAATCTTGTTTTATAATCTTTCAAAAATTAAAACACAACATATGGATGTATGGATCTTGAACATATATGAAAGAACATAAGTATAATCACAGGAAAAGATCTATACACATAAAAGAACTGAAGGAACAAGTAGAGAATTACAAGATTTACCCCAAAATACTAGATCTATAAAACCCAACAACAAATCTTGAAACCCTAACTTTAGATCTTGAAGAAAAACCTTTAAATCAAAGAACCAATACTTCAAAACACCTTAGATGTTCTTAGAAATGAACCTAGTATGCTTGAATTATGCAAGAAATCAAAGATATAGAACCTTAATAAGGGTATTTGTTTGCCGTGGCCTAGAGAGCAAAAGGAAGAGAAGAGAGAAATTTTTGGAGACTATGAGAAAAGATGAAACCCTAGAGTGAGAAGTGTTTAGTATTTATAGGACAAGAGGTGGTCTAAGGTTCTTGGTTTGTTGTAACAAGTGACCAACACACACAAGGGTATGTGTGCACCCTTTGCTCTGCCGAACTCCAACCACAAGGACCATGGGTTCAAATTTTTGGATCATGGTTCATTATTCAAGCATATAAGTTTGTCAAACTTGGTCAAATGGTGTAAGCATGCATTTGCCTTGACTTGGATGGTTAAGTGTGCATGAAATGAACTTCCTCATGTGTCACTTTCACTACTTACATGCATAATAAAACAAGAAAAGATGCATTTGATTTAATCTCAAGGTCTAAGGTTGCATTTGGTTTGATTTAGGCGTCCGAATTAATAAAGGGGGGGGGGGGTTATGAACGAAATTTTTGACTTAGCAACACGAGATGTACCATAACTAAAGTTTACACTAGGGGTGTAATCGAGCCGAGTCGAGTCGAGTATCGCCAAACTCGAGCTCGGCTCGAACTGTAATACTCTAGCTCGAAACTCGACTCGAGCCTCAAAATTCAAGCTCGAGCTCGGCTCGATTACTAAAACTCGAGCTTGAAACTCGACTCGACTCGGCTCGTATATATTAAAAAATCAAATATAAGAAAAACACAATAAAAAAATCCACCCACAAGGCCACAACATGATTTATCACCAAAGACCCAAAGTATATCAAAAGCTAACTGTTTACAATTTCCAGTTGCAAGTTCCAATTTCAACAAAAAGACCGTGCAATGGTTTCCAAAGCTATCATAAAAAAGACTAGAAATATTATACTAGTCATCATACATTCAAGCTAACAAAATGGTTATGAGCTCGGGCTTCTGGACTGAAGTTTCTTGTTCAAATAATGGAAAGGATGACCTCGATTGGCATCTTCTCTTTCTGAAATGTACCATGTATACAGAAAATTAGCATACTAAAATTAACTTAAAGATACAAAAAATAGTAGAATATTATTTAATCATACCTTGTTCTTTCTTTTAAGTCCATGAAGACTTCGACACCAATCTCCTCCACAAAGTAAGACTTCAACTGTTTCGGGAGCCAAAGATTCCCTATAACTCTACTCCCCGCGCTAAAAGTAGCTTCAGGGGCAACTGTTGTGATAGGAATAACAAGTATATCTCGAGCCATTCGAGATAAAATACGATACCTTAAAGAATTTGCTCGCCACCACATCGCACATGAAATAACTTACCTCTACATGGTAGCTTCTTAATCCTTGAAAATGTTTCTGTTAAGTTCTTAATTGCTTTGTCGTTGTTGGAAGCATTTTCGACGGAAATAGTAAACACTTTGTTCTCAATATTCCAATCTTTGAAACACTTGTAAAGATTATCAGCAATATCAGTTCCACGATGAGGAGGGGGTAAATGAATGAAGCTCAGAACACGTTTTTGTAATCTCCAATTTGAATCAACGAAATGCCCTGTGAGAACCATGTACTCTATTTTTTGATTAGTTGACTTCCACATATCAGTAGTTACGCTGATCTTATTAATACCTTTCAAGTAATTCTTTAACTTCTTTTTCTCTATTTCATACACTTTTACACAATCATTCTTGATGGAGGCTCGCGAGGTACGCTCCCACTGAAGCATTCCACGTTGTTGCATCATATTAAATCCCTCCTCCTCGAAAATAGTAAAAGGGTGTTCGTGCATAAGAATCTAATGTGCCATTGATTCTCTCATTTTCATCATATCAAACCTTCCATCTACAAGAGCAGGAGTCACAACTTGTGACATGCTATCTGGATCAACTACTTGTAAAGTAATCCTCTGTTGTTGCTTTTGAAATATAGCTCGTGGGGTGCAACTTTTCAAGTGCCTTCCCAAGTGAGTAGTACTTCCGCTTGCAAGTACAGAAAGTTTGCTCTTACAATGATGACACTCTGCTTTTTGACGCCCATCAGGTAACGTAATCTTTGTAAACTCATCCCAAACTTTAGAAGTTGTTTTCCTTTTCTTGCTTTCAAAATGAGAACTTTCCTCTTCTTCCTCTATATTTCCACTATTATTAGTTGTGCGGTTTATTTCATTATCTTCTAAAGTAAGGTTGTCATTTGGCGATCCTGTTGTGGCGAATAGACTAGCGGCACTATTTTGCCCTAAACCTTGAGATGACGATCCCTCAACTAGAGATGATTCCATATCTAATAAAAAAACATAACATGTAATATAAATACAACAACCCATACAACTTTATATGTTGCTAACGGATAAACCTCTACAACTTATTAGTTTTAGCAGACTAGTAAATTAGTATAATACAGTCTCATTGATAAAGCCAACAAAAAAAACAAACATGAACAAAATCAAATTCATATATTTTAACCAAGATATGCTAACTTAAATCACCCCAACCAAAACGGATAAACTATGTCCCACTAAGCCCAAAAAAACCAAAGATTATATCAACTTTTAGACCAAACCGTTGAACGGTATAGCACCAAAACTAATGTGAAATAAACAAATAAACAAACAAGTGATATATGACTCCTCATTCACCACACCTTTCTTCTATAAGTGGCACAACTAAACTAACAAGTAATAACAAAATAATGAACACACAGATAGTATTTCTTAATTTTTTTTAGATCACCAAAACCTAAAGCACAATTAATAAATTACAACATGATATGTTCAAGTAAAAATTACAAGAAGATATAATTAATCAAATACACAAAGCTAAAATACAAAGCTAAAATCATTCAAATAATGTCATGTTGCCGTAGAATCAAAGCTAAAACACAAAGCTAAAATCAAACAAATAATGTCATGTTGCCATAATTGTTAACAATGAAATCAGAGCTAAAATACAACTAAAGTAATTGTTAACAACGAAGCTATACCTTCATAGAATTAGTAATTGTTGTAGAATCTTAAAAGCAATTGTTGATTGGTTGAAATGGAGATTAATGGTCAAACTATGGAAAAGGGGAAAAATGAAACGGCAGGGAGATAGTTACTTGGTGACTTGGTGTAAAGTTACTTTAGGGTTTTAACTTATTCTATTTATACCAAGGATAATGAAGTAAATATGGATGTAAATAAAGGGTATATATGTAATTTTACAAAAGCTCGTTAAGGCTCGCGAGCTTTACGAGCCGAGTAACTTAAAACTCAAACTCGACTCGACATCTTACACGAGTAGTTCGAGCTCGACTCGTTAAATTCAGTCGAATCAATTTTCGAGTTGATCTCTAATTGCTCTCGAGTTGTCTCTGCTCGATTACACCCCTAGTTTACACGAAAAGATTTCGGGTTTCCAGGGTTCCGTTAGGTCAAAAACGCGAAAAACGTAATTTAAATGTTAAAGCGTAAAAATATTTGGTTGAGGGACCTTGGTGCCTTTAGAAATGAACAACGACTGTGAGACTGTGATTCTTTAGCTTTAGGACCTTTTGTTGGTTCTGCATCCTTGCTAGTCTTCCTCTTCTTCAACCCCGGTCTAATCCAACAGAAGGGTCTTCATCTTTATCTTTGTCCTTTCAGCTTCTTTTCAACGAATACACTTTAACATAAGTAGAGAAGATAGTCTTGTCGAGATCATAAGATTTTATCAATCCTTCATAGCATTATCTGTGTTCAAGAGCTGCCAGATATAATTCACTTTTATCTATTTTGTCGATCAGAATCTTCTTCAACTCAAATTCTGTAAGCTTTGCAGCAACCTCATATGAAGACTGTGGTTGAGAAGACTCCTTAGCTAGAATAGCGTCTTCAAGTGACTCTTGAACCATCTTTTGGATCATCAGGGGGGGCAAAGTTAGACACTTCCTTTAGCAGAATCTATGGCAGTTGATTCTTGACTTGCTCTGTGATCCTTGCAGTGAGTGACACCGAAAGGAAGTTCATGAATTCATCTCTGGTTGCACCCAGCCTTATATCTAGATGATCATCAACTAAAGCTGTCACTTGAGTATGGAGAGGATCCTTTTTGAGCTAAAGAACTTCTTTTTCCAATGTTGTGACTCTGTTGTTGAATTAGAAGACTGATGCAAAATCAGGAAGTGTAGATGGAGGATTTGTAGCTTCAATTGTTGGTGGTGGTGTGGATGTTGATTGTTGTGGTAGAGGAGTGAATGATGGAAATGATTGTGGGATGACGGTGGAGTATAATGGTGAAGAATCGGTGATAACTGAGACAGGTACAGTAAGAAGTGTGTGAGTTTGCTTGCTAGGTACTTCATGATAGACGTGAACATCCATTGGAGAAACAATTTCTGCATCTGTATGGGGAATATCTGAAAAGTTTAAGAATTTAGCTGCCAAGTCAGATGAGTGAGAAGAGCTAGTAACTAGGACTTTAGTCTTCCGTGGAACAGTACAAAGTGTCACATGAGCATCTTCTATGACTTGTACGATCTTTAGATTTTCATTCCCTTGTTGAATGTTAGACATTGCAGCATCGATACACTCCTCTTGAACAAACCCTTTATCAGTATCAACTGGTTCATTCAGCCTTATATCCACATCATCATATAGCTGACTGGTAGTATAATCAATCTCTTCATCTTCATCACCTTCTGCTTTATCAGTAATCTTTGTTTCATCTTCATCATCAGAATCATTGGACGGGGTTTTAACAAGTTCGTCCTTCACTTCTTCTTCATCTTCTTTATTTTCTTCTTAATCAGATTCGGAGCCCGATTCATTTTCATCCATTTCATGCTCTGAATCCGACCCTTTTTCACTGTCAGATTGTGCCTTGTCATCGTCACTGTCATTCTCTTGATCACTGTCTTTACCACTTGAGTCTTGTTCATTATTGTTATCATCTTCATCATTTCCCCAAGATTTAGCTTCACATTTAGATAATTCTTCTCCAGTTACATTGGGAACCCCTAGTATAACACCAATTCCTTCATTTGTAACAGAAGGTTTGATTTTTGCAGCACTTGGAGCAGTTTTGGTAACAGTACCAGAACCACTTGGACGAGTCTTGTGAAAATCCATCATACTCTTCCTTCCCCTTCCGCCCACCCTCCCCTCCCCAAACCCCCCCCCCTCCCCCTCCTCCCTCCCTTCCTCTCCCTTTCCTCCTCCCCTTCTCCCCACCCTTCCTAATCCCGATTTTCTCCCCCCCCTTCCTCCCCTTCCCCCCTCTCCCCATCTTCTCTCCCCCCCCCACCTCCTCCATCCAATTCCTTCCGCACACCATTCCCCCCCCTTTCTTCCCTCCCCCCCCTCCTCCCCCCCCCCCTCACTCATTGCCCCCCCTTCCCCCCCCCCCCCACCCTCCCTTCTATCATCATCCCTCCATCCCCCCCCCCTCTTCCCCTTCCTCCCCCCCCCATTCCCCCCCCCCACCCCCATCCCCCCTCCCCCCCCCATTCCCTCCCCATCCCCAATCTCTCCCCCCCCTCCCCCTTTCTTCCCCCTTCCCCCCCATCCCCTGTTATTCCTCCCCCTCCATATAATCCTCCTACCCCCCCCCCTTCAAAATCCATTATCTCCGCTTCCCCCCAATCCCCACCCTCCACATCTCACCCCACATTCTCCCCATAATCACCCTTCTTCCCTCCTCTCTTCTCCCTCCCCCCCCTATCCATCATATCTTCGCATCCTTCCCCCCCCTTAATCTCCCCCCATTTTTCCCCCCCCCATCCTCTCCCTCCCAATCCCACCTCTATCCTCCCCCCCCTCTATTCCCCCCTCCTCCCTCCAATCCCTCCTTCTCTTCCTCCCTCTCCCGCCAATCCCGCTCTTCTCTCCATCCTTATCCCCTCCCCCCCCCCCCTTCACCCCCCCCTTCTCTCCCCTATTCCCCCCCACTATCCCCCCCCTCATCCCCCCCTCCCCCCAATTCCCATTTCCCACCCACCCCCCTCCCTTCTTATTCCCCAGCCCTCCCCCGTCCCCTCGAATTCGCCCCCCCCCCCCCCTCACCCCCCCCTAACCCCCCCATCCCCAATCCTAATCCCATTATCTCCCCCCCCCCGACGCACGCTCCCCCTCCCCTTCCCCCCCCCCTCCCCATACCTCTTCCTTCGAACTAATTCCTCATTAACCTACACCAGAGGCAAGAATGAACTTCCTCATACTAAGCATCTTCAGTTAAAGCCACTTGAGAGAGCAACTCAATTCCTTTGCCTCGAGTAACATCCACCTTTTCCTTCTTCTTAGACAAAGGCATCTCAGGATTTTCTCTAATAACAACACCTCTTGTTGGAGCCTTAGTAGACTTCTTTGCATGTCTCTTTACTCTCTTTGACTTTCCCGTAGGTTCTTCAGTTGAAACTGGGACAGTAGTGAGTTTAGGAGAGGCTGGCTTTTTGAACTTTTGCACCTTCTTAGGAGGTGTAGCTCATGTAGCAAAACCAAGGTAAGTCTTGTAAGCTTTGGTTTCCTTCATCTCAGGACTGGTCAAAGATTCAGGAAGTATAGCACCATAGATTTGAGTTTCTTCTTTTGCAGAGACAAATCTTAATGTGTTAATCAAATAGTCATCCTTGGAGGTGTGCATCCTAATCTTGTTTCTTTAGGAGACTGTCTTGTCTTGAGTAAGGAAGTAGTGAATAATAACATTGGTAAATCGAGGGTAGTACATCTTCTCTTGCTTCTTGTAGGCCTTGTTGTCAATCTGGTAAATGAAATCTTCCTAAAGTAGTTCAACATAGTCCACATTCTTCTGATGGTACATACCTTAAAGGATTTGTACTCTGGAGAGACGAAGCTTGTCAAGACCAGTTGGCTTTCCAGATCAACATCTGTTAATGAGAGCAGCAAAAATTCTCCAGGGTTGATCCATCTGATCAACAACAACATCATTGAGTGAATTGATTTCCCTAGTGTGACCAAGATCTCTTAAGAAAGACACAATTTCTTCATCAGTAGGAAGTGCATCAAAGTCTTGACCCTGTACTCTAGGGCAGATCTTAAAGATATCTCTAAAGATTTCCATATTGAGTTTGAATCTCTTCCTTTTGTCCATTTTGAATCTGTAGAAAGTGTCATGCTTGTAAACAGGATCCTAGAATTGGTGCATGTAAACTTCTGGAACATCTGCAGTGATGAGAAATGCAGAGTAGCATGGAGTGAGAGCAAGAGCATTCAGAACGACTTAAAATATGGGTTCTCTTTGTAACTTCCTAGGATTGAGTCTTCCGTTGCATTTTTAATCTTAAGTCTTTTCTCCTTGGGAACAAGTTCAAGATCCAGTTTGGTTTGTTGAGTAGTCATGGAAGACATGATTCTGCTAAGATTTGTCACATACAATTCATATACAAGCAAATATATATCACTGAAAGACAATCTAGATCATGACGAATGAGTATAGATGCAAGACTGATTTACACTTGGAATTATGCACACAGTTACAACGTAAAATATTGACACATATGATACTAGGAGAAACACATAATCATACAACACACTAACTATAGGCAATCTATAGAAACCAAGGCAATCACTAAAGATTTCTAAGGAAAAACTAGACCTAAATTAATCACTAAGTAATAAGTTAAGGTTTCATTATACTTAGATTAGGTTACGAGATTAGATTACCAAGTTTACAAGATTAGTTCTCCTATAAACAATCATGTATAGTTCGCCTATGTATCCGTGTATACTTCGCCTGCATTAACACTAGTGTATAGTTCGCCTATGTATACATGTATGTATAGTTCTCCTGTGTTAACATTAGTGTATAGTTCGCCTATGTATACATGTATAGTTCGCCTATATAACACTTACACCAACATTTTACACCTTTTCAAGCATCACTATCCATCTTAACATGATCACATAGCATCTAGGAAACATTTTAACACATTTAACTCATGAACGAAAATCTTGCCTTTTGACTTATTCGACTCACATAAACATAAAAAACCCAAGATATTCAAGATTTTAACATACTAAGATATTTAAGGACACTCAAATTCACTCAAATAGTTATTTAAGCAATTCTAAACCCAAACCCATGAACTTTTACAAGTTCTTGACCATTTTTTATTGGTACGACATCAAGAATCAACCAAAACGTATGAGTACGTTATCCCCATTAAAAACTGTTATAGGTATATCATCTAGACCTCTATAGGACCAAAACCCCATAATCAATTTAACATTTCATCTACTTTTTAGGGTAACGAAAGTTAGGTCGAATTTTAGAGTTTTTCGAGCATAATTCCAAGATTAGGTATGATATATGGAAGTTTTAACCTTAAAACAAGTGTACCTTAAGATTAAAATGAAGATTAAATGAGTTCTTGAAGGTTTTAAAGATTCAATAATGGAGGTTTAAGGGTGAGTGTGTTCGTGTGTGTATAAGAAACCGGGGAAGGGGGTGTTTTGTTTTAAAACTTTTGGGTTTTGGCAACAATGCCCCCTGAGGTTTAGTGATACTTCTATTTTCCTAATGAATTTAACTTAAAGCAAAAGTAGTTTCGCTAATGGCAAAACTAGTTCCTAA